>SJYV01011416.1:112125-250666 GCA_006410875.1 Neotragus pygmaeus | reverse complement strand
ACCATCTGCAGTGATCTTGGAGCCCAAAAATATAAATTCTGACACTGTTTCCCCATCTATTTCCCATGAAGTGATGGGACCTAATGCCATGACCTCTTCATAGCATAGTGCAAAGCAACAGGTAACAAAATACTCCCTCCTAGGGCTCCTCCATTGGGAAGAGAAAGGTGCATCATGACTCTAATATCCTGGTTTGTCTGGAGCTGGTGGGGGGACTAGTTTCTTTCTCACCAGACTCAGCGTTAATCGGATCAGAGTACTAGTAAGAAATCTAAAAACAGAAATGAGCAGCCTATTAAGGCTGCTGTTCTGAAGGCAGACACTAGGGGGAGAAAGAGGTTAGAAAAGGTTTGAGAAACCCTAAAACCTTCAGCCCAGTGGTGGAAGTCTTGCCTTAGAGTGGGCTTCCCTGGTGGTTCAGATGGTAAAGAATCTGAGTTAGAAGGATGCAAATCTTGGGAAAGGTAGCTTTTTTTCTTTTTCTTTAGTGCTCAAATTCTAGCAAAAAAGAAAAAATATTATAAAATATGCAAATAAACAGAAAATATGCCTTAATCAAAGGAACAAAATAAAACTCCAGAAACTGTTTTTTATACATAATTAGAGATGTTGTCAGTTTAAGGTGGAATGCTATAATTTAAAATTATTTTATTTAATTGCAATATTAACCACAGAGAAAATATTTATAGACTATACATAAAAGGAAATGAGAAGGAAATCAAAGCATATAATTAACAAATGTCAAGAGAAAAAACAGAAGATAGTTAGAGGGGGAGAAAAAAAACAGCTACAAGACATACAGAAAACAATGCAATAGCAATAACAAGTCCTTCCTAAAGAGTTGTAATTTTATTTTATTTTTTTTTTAAAGCAAAGACTTTTATTAGTATCAAGGCTGAAATACACATATTTTTTATTCTCTAATGCCTTTTGATATTTATTTAAATTTGGTATGCATGCAATTTCTCCTATTTTCTTTTCTTTTTTTTTATTTTTTTTAATTAATTAATTTATTTATTTTTAAATTTAACTTTACAATACTCTATTGGGTTTGCCATACATCGACATGAATCCACCACAGGTACACACAAGCTCCCAATCCCGAATCTCCCTCCCACCTCCCACCCCCCAACGTCTCTCTGGATCATCCCCGTACACCAGCCCCAAGCATCCTATTAATAGAATAGACCTTCCAAACTAAAGAATTGGACTGGATGGATAAAGCAAAACAAAATAACAAAACAACAACAAAAAATGGAATCTGTTTTCTATCTACAAGAGACTCATTTTGGTTTTTAAGAAAGATAATTTTGTGATAATTTTTGAGACATTAGGTCTACATTATGCAGTAAGAAAGGTGCTGATTAACCAAGAAGATATAAGAATTATACATATTTGGGTACCAATCCTCAGGGTTCATAAATATTACATAAAGGAAAATTTACAGAATTGAAGGGAGAAAAAACAGAAATAAAAAAATACAGATAATTCAATACTGAATTTTAAAAATGACAGAAAATAAAGAAAATAGAGAATTTGAATAATAAGCATTATATTAATAAAATATTGGACCTGACCAGACACATAGAGAACACACAACCTCAAAACATTAGAATATACATTCTTCTCAAGTGAACATAGAGTATTCTTCATGGTAGATTGATTACATGTTAGGCCACAAAAACATTCTTAACAGATTCCACAATACTGAAATCATAAAAAATACCTTCTTTGATGACAATGGAATTAATCTAGATATCAATAACATGAGAAAAAGTGGAAAATCCATAAATAAATGGAAATTAAACTACATCAAAGCATCAAAGAAGTCACAATTAGAAAATACCAAAGCATCAAGACATCAAAGAAAAGGTCATAATTAGAAAATACTCTGAGACAAATGAAAAAAAAAAACAACAGAGCATGCCGAGATTCATGAGATTCAGCAAAACAGTGCTAAGGGGAATTTTGTAGCTATACATTCAAACACTAAAAATAGATGCAAGACTTCAAATCAACAACCTAATTTTACATTCTAGAAAATATAAAGGGAAATAATAAAGATTAGTGCAGAGATAAACAAAATTGAGATTAAAAAATGATTTAAAAAAAACAAATAAAATTAAGTGTATTTTTGAAAAGTTGGTAAACCCTTAGCTAGATTAAGTAAGAAAAAAACAGAATAGATTAAAATAGCAAAAATCAGAAATTAAAAAGGGGACATTACAACCAATGTCACAGAAATGAAAAGGATTACAACAGATACTACAAACAATTATACACCAATAAATTGAATATCCTACAAGAAATAGATAAGTTCTTAAGAATACACAACCTATGCAGATTAAATCAGGAAAAGTTAGAAAATCTGAGCAGATCAATAATGAGTAAGAGGATTGAATCAGTCATCAAAAACATCTAACAAAATCTCAGGCCATCTCTGAATGGCTTCACTGGAGAATTATATTATTTAAAGAAGAATTAATACCAATCCTCCTGAACCTCTTCCAAAATTTGAAGACATAATACTTTCACACTGATTCGCTGAGGTCAACATTAACCTCATACCAAGCCAAAGACACTGAAAGAGGAAACTATAGACAAATGTACCTGATGAATATTGATGCAAAAATCTTTAATGGAATACCAGCAAACGGAATACAAGAGCACCTAAAAAGGATTGTATACCATTCCTAAGTATACAAGGATACAAATATAGTTCAACATAAGCAAATCAATCAGTGTTATATATCACATTAACAAAATGAATGCCAAAAGCATATGATCATCTCAAATGGTGCAAAGAAATTGACAAGATTCAACAATATTTTATGATTAAAATACTAAAAAAAAAATAAGCAAAGCAAAGCAAAAAATTAAGAATAGAGGGGCACTACCTCAGCATAATACAGACTTTTCTAAAGAGCTAACATCATACTTAATGATGAAAGAAAGCATTTTTCCTGAGTTAGGAACAAGGCAAGATGCTCACTCTCTTTACTTCTATTCAACATAATATTGGAAGGCCTAGCCAGAGTAATTAAGAAAGACAAATAAATAAAAGGCATTCAAATTAGAAAGAAAGAAGTAAAATTTTCTCTACTCATAGGCTGTATGTTGAAAATTCTGAAGATTCCACAGAGAAAAACTGTTAGAGCAATAAACAAATTGAGCAAAGTTGCATTAGAAAAGACTCTTGAGCTTCCCTTGGACTGCAAGGAGATCCAACCAGTCCATTCTAAAGGAGATCAGCCCTGGGATTTCTTTGGAAGGAATGATGCTAAAGCTGAAACTCCAGAACTTTGGCCACCTCATGCGAAGAGTTGACTCATTGGAAAAGACTCTGATGCTGGGAGGGATTAGGGGCAGGAGGAGAAGGGGACGACAGAGGATGTGATGCCTGGATGGCATCACTGACTCGATGGATATGAGTTTGAGTGAACTCCGAGAGTTGGTGATAGACAAGGAGGCCTGGCGTGCTGTGATTCATGGTGTCGCAGAGTCGGACATGACTGAGCGACTGAACTGAACTGAACTGAACTGAACCAAATAAAAAATCAGCACATAAAAATTGGTTGCATTTCTGTACACTAACAATTAACAGTCTGAAAAAGAAATTAAGATATTCCATTTAACATCAAAAGGAATAAAATACTTTGGGAAAAAACCCAACTAAGTAGGTGAAGGATTTGTACCCTTAAAGCTGCAGAATATCACTTAAGAAATACAAGAAGACAGAAATATATGGAAAGACAACCTTTGTGCAGGGATAGAAGGACTTACTCTTAAGAAATCCATATACCTAAAACAATCTACAGATTCAACACAAGCCCTATGAAACTTTCAATGCCATTTTTTCAAGAACAGAAAAAACAATATTAAACTGTGTGAAGAATTTCAAGAGACTCTAAAAAGCAGAGCAATTTTTGAAAATAACCAAGTTGGCATACTAAAACTTTGTAAACTCAAAATATATAACAAAGCTACAGTCATCAAAACAATGTATTACTGGCATAAAGACAGAAAAATAGTCCAATAGGATAGAATAGAGATTCCAGAAATATGTCTTTTCATATATGGTCAAATGATCTTTGACAAGAATGACAAGATCACTTAAGGGAAAAGTGAAAGTCTCTTCAACAAATATTGTTAGACAGACAAACTGGATATACACAAATAGAAGGCTAAAATTAGATCCTTGTCTTACACTATATACACAAAATAGACTATGGACCTAAATATAAGACCTAAAATTATAAATCTATAAAGAAAAAACATAGGGAAAAGCTTAATGACACTGGACTTCGCAAGGATTTCTTGGATATGATGGCAAAAGCAGAGCCCCATAAATAAATGGGACTACATTGAATTTTAAAACTTTATACTTCAAAGGACACAGTCAACAGAGTGAAATGCAGTGTAAGAATTGGAGAAAATACTTAACCCTTATATATCTACTAAAGGATGCATAGCATATATATATATATACACACACACATATGTATATATATATATATTTTTTTTAATCTTACATCTCAACAACAAAATATCAAATGACCTGATTTTTAAGAATGGGCCGAAGACTTAAATAGATATTTTTCCAAAGATAGTATGCAAATTGCCAACAAGTGCTTGAGAAGATGATAAGCATCATTAATTATCAGAGAAATGCAAATTAAACACACAACAAAACAGCACCTTACACACTTCTGGATGACTCCTGTGGGGTGGGTGAGGCAAAGAGAGAAAACAACTAGCATTCTCAAGGATATGAAGAAACTAGAACCCTTGTTCACTGTGATAGGATTGTAAAAGAATGCAAAAACAACATGGAGTTTTCCCCTCAAATTAAAAATAGAACTTCCAGTGATTCAGTAATTCCACTTCTGTATATATAGCCAAAATAATTAAAACCAAGGTCCTGAAGAGATATTTGCATACCACTTTTCATAACAGCACTATTCACAGTAAGCAAGAGGTGAAAGCAATTCAAGAGTCTTTTGGTGGAAAAATGATTGAGCAAAATGTAATATATATGATGAAATATAATTCAGCCTTAACAAGAAAGGAAATCCTGTCACAAGCAACAATATGAATGAATCTTGAGGACATTATACTAAGTTAAATAAGCCATTCACAGACAGACAAATATTTTATAACTGCATTTATATGAGTTATCTCATAATTAGCTAAAGTAGTTAAATTGTGATAAGCAGAAAGTAGAATGTCATTGCCAATAACTAGGGGAAAGGAGAAAAGAGGAGTTATTCTTTAATAGTTTCCAATTTGCAAGATGAAAGAGTTCTGGAGATTGGTTTCACAATAATCTTGAATTTACTTAACACAAGAAAATTCTTAATTGTTAAGAACTATACAATTGTTAAGAATTGTACACTACTACAATTGTTAAGAATTTACAATAAAATGTACACTTAAAATGGATAATATAGTCAATTTTATATTATTTATTTTTTAATCATAAAAAATCTGAAGGAAACATATTTTACACTTTAAAATCGTAAACCCATCTATACTATAAGTCAGGTAGATGTATAGAATAAAGACATTTTTCAGGTATGCCTGATTACAATCAAACTACCTCAAGCAGCTCCTGGAAGACTTATTTTCCAAAACTAGGGATGAAGTATGTCATGAATGCAGAATACACAAGACCCAGGGAATGCACCATCAAAAACAGGATTTAGATCATAGGAATTCTCAATATTATAGAGAAGAGATAAGACCTTATTAAGGTTAACCACAAAGATTAAAGAGGCTGAAACTTTGTTGTCAAAGTGAATGCTCAGTTCACAGGATCTTGCTTCTATTAATATTCCTCCAACAATAAGATATACACAATATATCAAATGGAGATTTGAGATGGTCCAGACTTGTGTGAACATCTGAAACAACAAAGAAATAGTAATGAATAAAATGTAAGTGAATTTATTTTGAAGGGCTATGTGCTGAACAAACAGGAAATAGGAGCAAATGGAAGTAGTTGTGAACACTAACACTAAATTATAAGAAAGATAACACTGAATTATAAGAAAGATATTAAGTGTGCATCCATTTTCCCCTCAATAAAGTGCTATTAAAAGTGATAGAGGGAATTTAAATGTAAATTCATGTGATCAAAATAAATATTTATTAGTAAAAGAAAATATACTTTTTTCAGTAACATTTTGGTATGACTAGAATACAGACACCTTGAATTAACAATGTATAATTGTTAACTAACCATTATTTTCTGAGCCTTGGACAAATAGGGCACAATATGTGAGTCCTTTATGAGCTCAGTACTGAAAACTGGTCCTTTCATCACATTCAGGAAAAGTCCATTTGCTGACTCCACAAACATCAGGAGATATTAAAGTTGTAACGTTTGGGTATTTCCCCTTAAATACTCACTCTATAGATTTTTGTTGTATTTGCTGTTGTCAGCCTGTGTGCTGCGTTATTTACAATATCACTTCTGCTGCTGCTGCTGCTAAGTCGCTTCAGTCATGTCCGACTCTTTGTGACCCCAGAGACGGCAGCCCACCAGGCTCCCCCATCCCTGGGATTCTCCAGGCAAGAACCCTGGAGTGGGTTGCCATTTCCTTCTCCAATGCATGAAAGTGAAAAGTGAAAGTGAAGTCGCTCAGTCGTGTCTGACTCCTAGCTACCCCAGGGACTGCAGCTTACCAGACTCCTCCGTCCATGGGATTTTCCAGGCAAGAGTACTGGAGGCGGGTGCCATTGCCTTCTGTGAGTCATGTCCAACTCTTTGCGACCCTATGGATTCTAACCCACCAGGCTTTTCTNTCCTAGCTACCCCAGGGACTGCAGCTTACCAGGCTCCTCCGTCCATGGGATTTTCCAGGCAAGAGTACTGGAGGCGGGTGCCATTGCCTTCTGTGAGTCATGTCCAACTCTTTGCGACCCTATGGATTCTAACCCACCAGGCTTTTCTGTCCTTGGGACTCTCCATGCAAGAACACTGGAGTCGGTTGCCATGCCCTCTTCCAGGAAATCTTCCTGACCCAAGGATCAAACCCGTGTCTCATACATCGCCTGCATTGGCAGGTAGGTTCTTTACCACTAGACAGTGCTTTTTAAAAAATGCATAAGATGGTCAGGTCAGTAAACACTCCACAAGGTGCTCAACATCACTGGTTATTAGAGAAATGCAAATCAAAACTCTAATGAAGTATCACGTCACACTAGTCAGAATGGCCATCATCAAAAAATTTATAAACAATAAATGCTGGAGAGGATGTGGAGAAAAGGGAACACTCCTGTGCTGTTGGTGGGAATGTAAACTGATGCAATCATTATGTAGAACAGTATGGAGATTCCTTAAGAAACTAGGAATAAAACCAACATATGACCCAGCAACCCAACTACTACATGTATACCCTAAGAAAACCAGAATTCTAAAAGACACATGTACCACAATGTTCACTGCTTCATTATTTACAATAACCAGAACATGGAAGCAATCTAGAACTCCATCAACTGATGATGAATGTATATATAAGATGTGGAAAATATCTGCAATGGAATATTACTCAGACATAAAAAGAATGAATTTGAGTCAGTTCTAGTGAAGTGGATGAACCTAGAGCCTGTTATACAGAGTGAAGTAAACCAGAAAGAAAAAAAAACAAAACAAATATATTAATACATATATATGGAATCTAGAAAAACTGTATTTATGAACCTATTTGCAGAGAAGAAACAAAGACACAAATGTAGAGAATTGACTTGTGGACATAGTGGCTGAGGGAGTGAGTGGGACAAATGGAGAAAGTCACATCAATATAAATATACTATCGTGTGTAAAATGGATAGTTGGTGAGAAGTTGCTGTCTAACACAGGGAGCACAGTCTGTGATGACCTAGAGGGGTAGAATGGGAGGAAAATAGAGAGGCTCAAGAGGGAGGGGATATATGTATAATTATGGCTGATTTGTGTTGTTGTATGGCAGAAACCAACACAACATTATGAAACTTTTAAAAAATGAATGAATATTTTAGACCTATTTCCAAATATATAGCAAAATTATGGCAAACAGATTTTTTTAAAAAGAGAGAAAACATATTGATGAGGAGTAAAGAGAGTCATTCCTGTTTGTTAGAAATTTGCCATACAAATATCATAGAAGCTAATACTAAATTCAACTAATTATGAAAATATTCTCATTTATTAGGTGTAAACAAGCTTTTGACACTCACCTCTCTTGCATTCTTCCCTCTCACAATTTCTTTCTTGGGCTCATTTTAACAAGATGGATGGCATATGGTGATCTCTTTCCAACCCTAAGCTTCAGCAGGAAACTGGCTTGCAGCTGGAATTCATAATGTGCTGATGCATCCCAGGACTTTCTTTAGTTACATGTGGCACTTCAAAGAAGGTTCAAAGGGACCAATAGAGAGAATTCTGGGACAGACTCAGAATGACAAAAGGATCAACATGTGAGGTGCTGTCTTTGAAGAACCACATGTAGCAGTAGACACAGAGCCTGGGTGCATGTTGTACATTTTACTTGAAGTGCCAACTTAATGTACAAAGTGGAACCTGGGAAGAATTAGAGCACCAATGAGTCTGCTTCCCTAAGATGGAAAATAACATTCTTTGTTATTTAAACACGCAGAACAACTCTTTATGACATCTAAATTTAGGAAATATAGCAAAGAAAGAAGGAAAGAAAAAGAGAAGAAAATTCTGGAAAAATAGCTTTGGGCATATACTGTCCATTTTCTGATTTTTATGCTAAAATAAAATAGTGCATATACTATCAAGAGTAATTTCCTTATTTACAAAAAATATATAATATCATAGTCTTTATTCTCTAATGCTCCTATTTGTCTGATAATTAATAATGAGGAAAAAGGTCAATTAAATCTTTCATGTCATTAACCAATCCCACCTATAAAGTGTAAATGTTGTTGATATGTTTGCACCTCATCCTCTGATACATATTAATTATACTACATCTGCAGAGCAACGTAACAACCAATATCCTCAAGAAGAGGTGTTCTCAACCTATTGTTGGGCTTTGATACCTGTTTCTGGGCTTTCAGATAAATGTTAAATTGTATAAGTGGACAGGGCACAACTTGAAAAACCAAACTTAATCTCTTTCACTGATCTCTGGAAATGTATTTAAAATTATCATAAGACTGTTTTCATTCAAAAAAAGAGTAAATATAATGCATTTATGAAAACTACATCACGATTACAAAGCTATGTAATGAAAATAATGATTTCATAGATAAAATTGCAACAAAGAAAGAAAAGCCTCAAGATAAAAAAATCCCTGGTCTTCTCAGCACCTTAAAAGCCGTGGGCATCATTGGAGAAACGCCTGTGTCAGTGTTCACTATTTAGTATTCTGCTTGCATCAGGATTAACTCCTGTGCTGACCATATCAAAATCTTTACTTTTTCATTTTTTTAAAAATTTGAAATATATGGCACAGGCCTATATATCAATATACACTGTGATTGAGCTCTTGGGTGTGTGTGTATATGTGTGTTAGCAGCTCAGTCATGTCTGACTCTTTGTGATCCCATGGACTGTAGCCCACGAGGCTCCTCTGTCCATGGGGATTCTCCAGGCAAGACTACCGGAGTGGATTGTCATTACCTCCTCCAGGGGATCTTCTGGACCCAGGACTGAACCTGGATCTCCTTCCTTGCAGGTAGATTCTTTACCATCTGAGCTTGAACTATTTTCTGTCTTTGATTTTTCTTTTTTTTTCTTCTGTCTAATTATTTCTTCTGTACATTAATTATTTAATAAAATTGCATATATTTAGATGTACAGCATGAATGATCATGTGTGTGTATATAGTGAAATGATTTCTATATTCAACCAAATTAATATAGCTATCTCACAGAGATAGTGATGCTTTTGAACTGTGGTGTTGGAAAAGACTCTTCAGAGTCGCGTGGATTTCAAGGAGATCAAACCAGTCCATCCTAAAGGATATTCATTGGAATATTCATTGGAAGGACTGGTGCTGAAGCTGAAACTCCAACACTTTGGCCACCTGATATGAAACAGACTCATTTGAAAAGACCGTGATGCTGGGAAAGGTTGAAGGCAGGAGAAGGGGATGACAGAGGATGAGATGGTTGGATGGCATCACCAACTCAATGGAGATGAGTTTGAGTAAACTATGAGAGTTGGTGATGGACAGGGAGACCTGGCGTGCTGCAATCCATAGAGTCACAAATAATTGGACATGACTGAACAACTGAACAGAACTGAGAGCACCTGGAATCTACTCCCTTAGGAAATACCTGACATTATTAACTAGTCATCTTGCTGTGCATTGTATCTCCATTTTTTTTTTTTTAATCCCCTACAACTGTAACTTTTTACCCTCTAACCAATGGCTGGAAGAAGCACAAGAGGATTCAAGATTGCCGGGAGAAANGCACTCAGCCTTCTTCACAGTCCAACTCTCACATCCATACATGACCACAGGAAAAACCATAGCCTTGACTAGACGGAACTTAGTCGGCAAAGTAATGTCTCTGCTTCAGGGGCCCACATATCTAAGTTATGCCACTGTTTGGTAAGCCTGCTGCCAGGAGGGATAGGAGCAGGATGACTCTATAAATTTCTCACCCAGCGAAGAGGAAGCTATATGGGCACCACCGATACCTTTCTGTCGCAGAGGAAAATCAGTAAGTCCTTGGGAAACATGGAAGGTGACCATTCTGGCTTGTCTGGGACTGAAGACCTCACTGGAACATGGGATCTTCATTCTGAAACCAGACAGCATAGGTTTGCCCAGAATTAGCTGATCAACCTGCAATGCGGAACACGTGACTGTGGGAGGACCGCTGGGAGTCACGAACCCTGCTGTTTTGAGCATAGGAGGAACGAGCCTTTTTCCCAAAACGAACAGGTCGGAAATGAATAGAGAAGTAGAGACGCTCACAGATGAGCACTCTTTTGTGAGCTTAAATCCCTACTGCTGCACTTTTCTCAGCATCCTGTAGGTGGGGCTATTGCCCCGCATATTGAGTACAGAAGGAAACCCGCGGCTCAGAACAGCAGATAGTGTTCCAGGCGGTCAGCTGCTTATTTCATTACAGACGGCGCTTTTCGCTTGTCCCAGCTATATCGTGCATTTCCCTGCCAAGTACTTGATAGGGTGTGAGACACAGAAATGTAACTGAGCAGGACCCTAAGAGGACTTCCCAAGGACAGGCCTTCCTGCATATCCTCTGCTTTAGCTCCTCTCTGAAGTACCTGCTTGTGTTAGTAGCTCGGCATGCCCAACTCCTTGTGATCCCATGTACTATAGCTAGGCTCCTCTGTTTGTGGAATTCTCCAGGCAAGAATACTGGAGTGGGTAAGGCATTTCCTTCTCCAGGGGATCTTCCCGACCCAAGGATAGAACTCGAATCTCCTGAATTGCCAGCAGATTCTTTACCACCTGAGCTGGAAGGCTGTTATTTCCTAAAGTACCTAGATGAAAGTATTTGATGCAAATTTCCTGAGTTGTTTTGCAGATGTAAACCCCTCCCCATCTCCAGCAAGATGTTAACTACTTGACAGCGTTGACCACGGACTTCCCTGGTGGCTCAGACAGTAAAGCATCTGTTTACAATGCGGGCTACAGTCCATGGGGTCGCAAAGAGTCGGACACAACTGAGCGACTTCACTATAACCTCGGGCACAAAGCCCCAGGCCTCCTGGGGGCTAAGGGCTGATGATAATGTTTACCCCTGTGACACCACCCTGCTACCTCACCAATGTGTCTGCCTGTCAGAGAACTGTGTACAAGTCGATCACACACCCTGCAAACCCCTCCCTTACCTGGCTTTTATTTATTTATTTATTTATTTTTCCTGTGTAACCTCTTACACTTTTTAAAAGTGCTTTGCTGAAACCTTACAGAGTTTGTTATGCCCGCAGTCTGAGTCCCCAAAACTGAGAAAACAAGACATCTACGGCAATGCAAAGGCAAAAAGGGAATTTATTTCTAGCTGGAGCTAGGGCCCCCGCCACATCCAACGCAGTGGAGTGGAGCAAGAGCCCCGAGCCCAGATTCACAGCAGNAATTGGAGATGGACAGGGAGGCCTGGCGTGCTGCAATTTATGGAGTCTTAAAGAGTTGGACACGACTGAGTGACTGAACTGAACTGAACTGAACCAACATCTCCCCATTTTCCTTATCTCCCCACTGCTAGTAACTACACGTCTACTCTCTGCTTCAGTAATTTTAAATTTCACATAAAAGTGAAATTACACAGTATTTTCCTTCTCTCTGGCTTGTTTCACTTGGCATGATTCTCTCTAGTTTCATTCATATTATCGCAAGCGATGAGCCTTTTCTTAAGGCTCAATATTATTCAATTGTACTCATACACCACAATTTCTTTATCCATTCATCTTTTGACATAAACTTAAGTTGTTTCCATATCTTATTTATTGTGAATAATTCTAAAATTACTTGGGCAGACAGATATCTGTTCAAGATACTAATTTTACTTCTTCACTGGACAAAAGACATTAATAAACAAGTTTTTTTTCCAAATGTGACATACTAATGGCCAACAGATATATGAAAAGGTGCTCAAGACCATTAATCATCAGGAAAACACAAATTAAAACCACAATGATATGTCACTTGTTATAATGGTTATTATCAAAAAGATAAATGGTGACAAAAGTTGGTGAGGATATGGAGAAAATGGAACCCTTTTGCACTGCTGATGGGAGTGTAAATTTGTATAGCCATTATGTAAAATAGTAAGAAGTTTCCTCACAAAACTAAAAATATATCTCTCTTCTTTTTAATCTCCTTGAACCATATGAGTTTATATAATTTAACTTCCTATCCCTCAACATATATATGTATATATACACATATATACACATGTAACATACAAATATATGAATAGCATATATAAAAATATGTATATATGTGTAATAAGTATATATGTATATGTTTATATACCATGATTATTCTAACTATTCTTATCACAATTATCCTAGTAAATTAATATGCTCACAAGTACCCAGTGAACAGACCAAACTTTAGTTTTCTACTTCTAATATACTTATTTGCCTTTAGCATTTCCACACTTACTGATCTTTTGAACTAGCTCTCTCTTCTATCTATAATGTGCTTCTCTTCACTCATTTCATGGCTGGAAATGTTATATCCCTCAATTTTAATTTGGGTATTATTTTCTCAGAGATGCATTCCCTGATCACCTTAAGTATCTATGGTCATACAGAGCATTCCAGCAAATATCTATTATAGAATCATATTATTTGCACTATTTAGGTTTGGCTTCTTTAAATATTTTTATTCCCATGAGTTTAGAAAACATTTATCTTGTGTACTCCTGAATCTCTTTGGCATATTCTTGGCGGATAAGTGATGTTTCATAAAATATATGTTAAATCATAAATACTTGCTAAATAATTTAGCAAAATATTGGCTAAATAAACAATTTAGCGACTTCCTAATGAAATATTTCAGAAAAAAATACTTGTTTTTACAAACTCCTATAATATAGTCTACTTATAGTCTACTTGAAACTATTTTGTTCACTAGGATTTTTTAATACATTGAGTATTTGTAATTTTTTTTAAATTGTGGAACTCTATAAATTAATTTATCTTAGGTGATACTCTCATTGTTGTTATAAAATTTAAGTAAATTTAGTAGTCTATTATAATGGTTTGTTGCATAAATTTTACCTTTTTTCATTGGTTTCTCACTTGCTATTTTTAAGATCACATAATTAATTTCATACTATTTTGGCATTAAATTCCATATCTAATTGCAGCACCATGTCTTTTCACATTTTCTAGTTAATGGGAGTAGCAATCTTCTACTAAAGCCTTCAGAGTGATTATATATATATATATATATACACATGTGTAATATACAGTATACATACAAAACGTGCACGCACAACTGTATTTGTAAACATAAAATAGCACTAAATATGGCAATTTTTAGGGAAGATTTGATAAAAATATTCATTCATATGGAATTAAATGAGTATTTATAACAAAATGAATGAAGACCAGAGATTTTCCCAGTTACTCTCTATTCTAGAGAGATGAGTGTATATCAGTATCTTCAGTGTATTACGGACTTCCCTGGTGGCTCAGACGGTAAAGGGTCTGTCTACAATGTGGGAGACCTGGGTTCATGGGTTGGGAAGATCCACTGGAGAAGGAAATGGCAATCCACTCCAGTATTATTGCCTGGAAAATCCCATGGACAGAGGAGACTGGTAGGCTACAGTTCATGGGCTCGCAAAGAGTTGGACACAACTGAGTGACTTCACTTTCTTTCAGTGTATTACAGTAGATTTGTGAACTATAGGTTTCCTCCACAAATGTTTTCTTACCATGTTTTTACTGACTATATTGAAAAAAAGGGTCCAATTATAGAATAATTTAAAAAAGCTTTCTTAATAAAGAAAGCAGCTATTTTTTATTTATTTGTAGTACTTATCTGCATGGAATTCCTAATGAAACTATCAAGTCAATTTAAATTCTGCATCTATTTGCAGAGAGAGAAAGAATGAGCGTGTGTGAGTGAAGAAAAATACTGTGGTTAGATTCATGCTGCAAACAATCAAATGGCAAGCCACAATTCCTTAGGGCAATGGTCTGAGGTACTTAAATTCGATTCTTTTGTTTTAACCGAGCACTCTAGATAGACCTGTATTTACAAAGTGCTTAATTTTGCTCACTGAATTGCTTACAAGGTATTTCCTTAAATTTAGAATTCTTTTAAGAAGTTTCTCAAACTTTTTTCGTGAATGTATCCCAAATAGTAACAGAGAAGAAAAGTTAGGTGCAATTGAATATGGTCCACTTCATCTGCTTCCAAATGAAGTAAAGTAAAAACATACTCAAACATTTAGGGGTTCCCAGGTGGCCTTAGTAGTAATGAATCCATCTGCCAAGACAGGAGATGTTAGAGACTCAGGTTTGATCCCTGGGTCAGGAAAATCTCCTGGAGAAGAACGTGGCAAACCACTCCAGTGTTCTTGCCTGGAGAATCCCACATGGACTGAGGAGCCTACATGCTACAGTCGATAGACTCAGAAAGAGTTGGCCATGACTGAAGGGACTTACATGCACTAGAACATTCATGTTATTCTTAAAATTTATGCCAGTTGCAAACTCTATATCATCAGTTCAGTTCAGTCACTCAGTCATGTCCAACTCTTTGCAACCCCATGGACTGCAGCACACCAGGATTCCTTGTCCATCACCAACTCCCAGGGCTTGCTCAGACTCATATGCCTAGAGTCGGTGATGCCATCTGACCAACTCATCCTCTGTCATACGTGTCTCCTCCTGCCCTCAATTATTTCCCAAAGCATCATGACTTTTCCAATGAGTCAATTTTTTGCATCAGGTAGCCAAAGTATTAGAGCTTCAGCTTTAGCGTCAGTTCTTCCAATGAATATTCAGGACAGATTTCCTTTATGATGATCTGGTGTGATCTCCTTAGAGTCCAAGGGACTCTCAACAGTCTCCTTCAACACCACAGTTCAAAAGCATTGATTCTTTGGTGCTCAGCTTTTTCTATAGTCCAAATCTCACATCCATATATGACTACTGGAAAAGCCATAGCTTTGATTTGAGGGACCTTTGTTGGCAAAGTAATGTCTCTGCTTTTTAATATCCTGTCTAGGTGGGTCAAAGCTTTTCTTCTAAAAGAGCAAGCATCTTTTAATTTCATGGCTGGAGTAACCATCTGCAGTGATGCTGAAGTCAAAGAAAATAAAGTCTGTCACTGTTTCCCCATCTATTTGCCATAAATTGATAGGACCAGATGCTATTTTCTTAGTTTCCTGAACGTTGAGCTTTAAGCCAACATTTTCACCCTCATTTTTCACTTTCATCAAGTGACTCTTTAGTTCTTCTCCACTTTCTGCCATAAGGGTGGTGTCATCTGCAAATGTGAGGTTATTGGTATTTCTCCCAGCAATCTTGATTCCAGCTTGTGCTTCATCCAGCCTGGCATTTTGCATGATGTACTCTGCATATAAGTTAAATAAGCAGGGTGACAATTTATAGCCTTGATGTACTCCTTTTCCAATTTGGAACCAGTCTGTTGTTCCATGTCCAGTTCTAACTGATGCTTCTTGACCTACATACATATTTCTCAGGAGGCAGGTCAGGTGAACTGGTATTCCCATCTCTTGAAGAATTTTCCACAGTTTATTGTGATCCACACAGTGAAAGGCTTTGGAAAGTCAATAAAGCAGATGTTTTTCTGGAACTCTCATGCTTTTTTGATGATCCAATAGATGTTGGCAATTTGATCTCTGGCTCCTCTGGCTTTTCTAAATCCAGCTTGAACATTTGGAATTTTATGGTGAAGCCTGGCTTAGAGAATTTTGAGCATTACTTTGATAGAGTATGAGATGAGTGCAATTGTGCCATAATTTGAACATTCTTTGGCATTGTCTTTCTTTGGTATTGAAATGAAAACTGACCTTTTCCAATCCTGTGGCCACTGCTGAGTTTTGCAAATTTGCTGGGTTATTGAGTGCAGCACGTTCACAGTGTCATCTTTTAGAATTTGAAATAGCTCAACTAGAATTTCATTACTTCCAGTAGCTTTGGTCATAGTGATGCTTCTAAAGCCCACTTGACCTCACATTCCAGGATATCTGGCTCTAGGTGAGTAACCATCACAATTATGTGGGTCATGAGTATCTTCTCTATATAGTTCTTATGTGCATTCTTACCACCTCTTTTTAATATCTTCTACTTCTTTTAGGTCCATAACATTTCTTTCCTTTATTGTGCCCATGTTTGCATGAAATATTCCCTTGGTAGCTTTAATTTTCTTGAAGAGATCTCTAATCTTTCCCGTTCTATTGTTTTCTTCTATTTCTTTGCATTGATCACTGAGGAAGGATTTCTTATTGCTCTTTGTTATTCTTTGGAACTGTGCTTTCTTTTTTAAATTTTATTTATTTATTTTTAATTTATTAATTTATTTATTTATTTTACTTTATTTTACTTTACAATACTCTATTGGCTTTGCCATTCAAATGGGTATATTTTTCCTTTTTCCTTTGTTTTTAGCTTATCTGCTTTTCTCAGCTATTTGTAAGTCCTCCTCAGACAACCATTTAACCTTTTTGCATTTCTTGGTAATATTCTTGATTACTGCCTCCTGTACAATGTCACAAACCACTGCCCGTAGTTCTTCAGGAACTCTGTTTATCCAATCTAATCCCTCTGTTTGTCACTTCATTGTACAATCATAAGGGATTTGATTTAGGTCATACCTGAAAGATATAGTGGTTTTCCCTACTTTCTTCGGTTTAAGTCTGAATTCTTTCTTTATTTTAATATCCAATGTTTTTCCCCAAAATATTTAAGTAAACTTAATGTTCCAAAAATCTGTCATAATGCTGCTGCTGCTAAGTCGTGTCAGTCATGTCTGACTCTGTGTGACCCCATAGATGGCAACCCACGAGGCTCCTCTGTCTGGGATTCACCAGGCAAGAATACTGGAGTGGGTTGCCATTTCCTTCTCTAATGCATGAAAGTGAAAATTGAAGGTAAAGTCGTTCAGTCGTGTCCGACTCTTAGTGACTCCATGGACTGTAGCCTACCAGACTCTTCCGTCCATGGGATTCTCCAGGCAAGAGTACTGGAGTAGGTTGCCATTGCCTTCTCCAATGTCATAATACTTTGAGATAATTCCAATATGGTATTATTTACCTTTATTAATGTTTACAAGTGGCTTTGTAAACATTCCATTGATACATTTTAATAAAAATATGAAATCCTGATACATTTTGTAATAGTGCCTTGTGACAGGTGCTTCCTTCCCCTCAGTTCATTTCAGTTCAGTCGCTCAGTCATTTCTGACTCTTTGCCATTCCTTGAATCGCAGCATGCCAGGCCTCCCTGTCCATCACCAACTCGTGGAATTCACTCAAACTCACGTCCATCAAGTCAGTGATACCATCCAGCCATCTCATCCTCTGTCATCCCCTTCTCCTCCTGCCCCCAATCCCTCCCAGCATCAGAGTCTTTTCCAACAAGTCAACTCTTCGCATGAGGTGGCCAAAGTACTGGAGTTTCAGCTTTAGCATCATTCCTTCCAAAGGACACCCAGGACTGAAAAGTAAAAATACCATACATTAGTGTTAACAATTCCTNCCCTCCCAGCATCAGAGTCTTTTCCAACAAGTCAACTCTTCGCATGAGGTGGCCAAAGTACTGGAGTTTCAGCTTTAGCATCATTCCTTCCAAAGGACACCCAGGACTGAAAAGTAAAAATACCATACATTAGTGTTAACAATTCCTCGTTGTCCTTCAAGTGAATTAATGTACCTATCTTTAAGTGCTTTGGTCTGAATATTTGAATCTCTCCAAAATTCTTGTTGAAATTTAATCTCCAAAATGATGATGTAAGGAGACCGATCCTTTTGCAAATGATTAGGTCATGAAGGTAGAGGCCACATGATAGGAAATAGTGTCCTTGTAACTGAGTCTCCACATTGCTCTGTAGCCCTTCCATCTTGTGGAGACACAGAAAGAAGTAAGCAATAAAGATAACCCAGAAAATGATCATCAGCAGAACTTGATCCTGCTGGTACCCTCTGTTGAAATTTCCAGCCTACAAAATTGTGTGAAATATGCATCTTATGTATATAAGCTACCCAGTCTGTGGTATTTTGCCATAGTAGCCCAAATGACAAAGACAGGCAAGTAGCTGCTTCTGTGTTATATTTAATTCTGTCATTTACTTTAAGGTACAAAATTTTTGAAGCAAGTTAAAATAACACTCTATTTTATGTATCCCAGTGCTTTTGTTAATAATCAGCTTTAATATAGAACGTTAACATGCACTCTAGCACGAAGTAGGGCAAATTGCCTAAGAGAAGACAGAGGAGTGATCTGGGTACAGGGAATGCTGTTACAAGGAGTGCTAAAATGTGCATAGATCATCACTCTCTGTGCAGCTATTACTTGAATTTATCTTTCAAGCAGGGTGGATTTTCACCCTGCCAGATTTGTTTGGCATGGAAAATATCTATTTTTTAATGGTACCAAATAAGTCACTGAGTGTTTACCCTGCTCAAACCAAAACAAACAAAACATAAACCTAATGGATCTGAATTACTTTTTACTTTTAATCTCTGCTTTCATTCAGCTGCAGTCACTTAGGATGTAAATTGCTTCATGATGTGTTTTGTCATTGCAAGGACACACCTTAATGCCTTCCAGCAGTAATATTTAAAGTGCTACTATTATAACCTGAAAATATTGAGAAGCATGCAGATTAACTCATTCCCTTATACCAAGCTTAAAAAATTTTTTCTGGGAAACAAACACCAAAAAACTCAGAGAGAACATTATGGTATTCATTAAATCCTAATTTTCCCTTCTCTTACACATACCATATACACAGATATAAACATTTCCTATATACCCAGTTCTTAATAGTGGGAATAAATAAGATCATAAATATAAATTTAATGAGAGATTAATCAATTTATGCTGCTCCACTTTTGAGTATTTAGACACCATTGACCAACCTAGATAGCATATTAAAAAGCAGAGACATTACTTTGCCAACAAAGGTCCATCTAGTCAAGNATTAGGGCCCTGGCCAGGCCTTTGCTCTTTCTCTTTCTTCCAGTGATTCTTAAAGTATGATCCATGAACCACCAGCAAGCAGAAGAATCACTTGTTAGAAATGTAAACTTTCCCGTGTAGGAAGCTGGGATGGAAGAGACGAAAACAAGCCAATGAAACTTGCACATCTTATCACAAGATGGAGCTTCCCTTGTGACTCAACTGGTAAAGTATTTTCCTGCAATGCGGGAGACCTGAGTTCAATCCTTGGGTTGGGAAGATCCTCTGGAGAAGGGAAAGGCTACCTACTCCAATATTCTGGCCTGGAGAATTCCATGGACTATAGTCCATGGGGTCGCAAAGAGCTGAACACGACTGAGCAACTTTCACTTTCACTTTCCTTTCACTTATCACAAACCATCGGGAGAGAGGGATACCTCAGTGTAAATACTGAGTCTAATTCCATTAATATAAATGCTCATATCCCCAAACAGCCTGGCTCTACTCATAAGCCACTTTCATTAAAGGAAAAAGAAAAAAAAAAANAACTTTGCCAAATTTGCAAAACTACTGGTAGCCCAATACTAGAAAATATCTGCATACACCCTCTTGCCTCTACCCTCCCATCCCCCGCCCCCACCCCCCTGCAAGTGAGAAAGAGACAGAGATATGAGTATGGAAAAGCTTAAAGTAAAAGCAGGAGACAGCAGCAGGCAAAGAAAAAGGTGCAAATAAATACCTGGATAATAGATTATTACCCACTGAAATCTCTAAACTACTTCTTAATGAATAGATCTTACCAAAAACCTGATTAACAATGGAATTTTTGCATAAAGGTGAAGGGACTAAGCTTAGCCAAAGTCTTGATGGAAAATAGTCTTGAGATGTCTCTTTAAATAGGAACAGGCTGTGCTAGTCAGAAGCCCCCTCCCCACCTCATCCACCACTCTTGGAGGTGCAGTTACATCTCCTGATCATGCTAGGATTGAGGGGGATTTCCTATTTTCCAGGAGTTATCGATTGCTTGTTAATGGAAGCTATTGTTTCCTAAGGGTGCCCTCGTGCATAGACCTCTCCTTATCCTGGGAAGGCTTTTAGGGTTCATCTAGGTGTATAGGGTATACACGTATGTTTTCTTAGTCCTGTTGGGCTTCCTTGGTGGCTCAGATGGTAAAGAATCTGCCTGCAATGCAGGAGACTTGGGTTTGATCCCTGGGTTGAGAAGATCCCCTGAAGGAGGGCATGGGAACCCACTCTAGTATTCTTGCCTGGAGAATTCCCATATACAGAGGAGCCTGGCAGGGGCTACAGTCCATGGGTTTGCAAAGAGTCAAACATGATTGAGCAACTAAACACAAATGGTCTAGCTGTATAGAATGTATAAAAGACAGTCTTCTTTCTCACCACTCCTACTCCTGGTCCATTCAGTCTGGGCGTTTGAAGAGTCTAGTCTCTACTAGATTGCCTTTCTCTATCTCCGTGGCAGTTTACTGGGTCAAAGGGTCTGGATCTACTTCTTCAGTCCTCAGTGGCAGCAAAATGGATCCTCAAAGGTGCATTTATTTCCCCACTTGTGGACATGGTGAAATAACACAGGATTGGATTTCCCCAGAACTGCCTTCCTCGTAGCTCTGCTTTTCTTGGCCACATTGGATAAATTACTTAATCTCTGAGCTTTACCTTATGGAGATATTTCTAAAGTATACCTAATACCTACATTCCTAATAGATAGCTATTACGTTGACTGGTTTTCAATGACTGTTCAGGCTAGAGCTCAAAATAACTAACTCCATATTGATAACTTCCTGGAAAGTTGTTCTGAGAGTAGATTCCAGACATACTGGATTGTTTGCAGATGAGTTTGCCTGTAACTTACTTAGTTTTCAATTTTTTGTGCCAACTCAGATGTGCTCATTGTGCCAAATAGCTTTGGCTCCTTGTTGAGATTTGATCCCCCTTAGATTTAGCTGACCAGCTTAGGATACTGCTGCTAGCACCAGTTGGTGACAGTGTTGTGTCTAGAGTTCCTGGACGAATGTGGACCTGCTGCCCACTAAGTTTATAAGTGATGCTAAGGAAGCTACCTGTTTGACCTGCAGAAGAAACGAGCTGTAGAAATTTATAAAAGGACTGTTGCTCTTCAGGGAATGTCAGCATTGGCCACAAGTTAGATGTCACTTGTCCACATATTTAAAATTAACCAACTGACTCTTTGGAACGCTCGCAGCATTGCAGTATTTTGCTAACTGCCATGTTATATAGGAAATGAGAATCTGATCTCTACTCTGACCCTCCAGAATCAGAGCACTATTAAACCTGCCCCCCTGCAGGCTGCTCTTGTCAGGGTTATAACTGGCTTGGTGTGTTCAACACTATCATGATATCTGGCTTGTTTTTTGTATCCAAATTATCTCTTTTCTTTTTACTTCTTTGCCTTTATGTAAAAGACTTTCCCTTGAGACCCACTGACCAAGGCCTGTCTTTTAATTTTTGAAATCCTGCTTGACCTAATTCCTCATTCACAGTAAATAACTGATGATTGAACCAGATCGAGAGAAAGAATCTATCATGCCCTGGAGCCTGAATGTGGAGTGGACATTGCTTGAAGATAGAGAGTTACAGATTTGCCCTTATTTCTTTGTGGAATACTCTAAAAGACTCTCAGAGAGCCTGATAGTAGTCTGAGACCAAAATGGGGCCAACTCGACTTCTGCTTCTGCATGTCCTTGACTGCTGCTACTGCTACTGCTAAGTTGCTTCAGTCATGTCTGATTCTGTGTGACCCTATAGACAGCAGCCCACCAGGCTCCCCTCTCCCTGGGATTCTCCAGGCAAGAACACTGGAGTGGGTTGCCNAGAGGATGAGATGGCTGGATGGCATCACTGACTCGATGGACGTGAGTCTGAGGTAACTCCAGGAGTTGGTGATGGACAGGGAGGCCTGGCGTGCTGTGATTCATGGGGTCACAAAGAGTCAGACACGACTGGGAGTCCTGGCATGCTGTGATTCATGGGGTCACAAAGAGTCAGACTCGACTGAGTGACTGAACTGACTGAACTGACTGATAGCAAAAATAAGTAACTACATTTTTAGGAATTGAGAAAGGTAAGGAAAGGACACTGCCTAGATTACATGATCAGGTTTGTATATTTAAACTATTATTTTAGCTTCAGAAGTTAGACTGGAGAAGATTACCAATCAATGTAATACTTTGTTAAAGACATTTACATAGTAATTAAACCAAAAATCAAGAACTGTGGCAGTAAAAATGGAGAAAAACTTGTGTGAGACCATTTTTGAGTCAGGGCATATAATTTTCTCTTCATTTGTTATGAGATTCTGACATAGACCAAATCTTAGATAATAGAATAAGGCATTTGGTAGAATATACAATTGAATATGCGGGACACAGGTCATTTAAACATAGATTTAAAAACTAGAACCCATGAATTCTCATGAAATCCATGAGTAAAATTAAGAATACCCAAATTTTGAATATTAAATAAAGCAAAAACTTTATTTTCACTGACTTCAAACTGAAATTTGGCATTTCATTTATTATCTACTTGGGAAACTCACCACCTTAGTTTTAACTGTACCTGTGACTTTGTCAGCCATAGAAATTGCATATATATTTATATTGCATTTCAGTTGTCACAACTTTGTCCAAATATTATTTAATCTATTCTAATACTTCTACCCTTTGAAATTACAATATTTATTAGATGTGCCATTAGATCATTCAATGAATATGTACATTGCCATATCGATAATGTTTAATATTTCATAACTGTATTACAATATATTTAGTTCTTTTGAAATCTTAGATATGTTATATTATATATTAGAAAAACAATTTTCCATGACTTTCCACTGAACAATGAAATTTTTACAAATTCTGCTTGCAATAGTACAACTATGTATATTATCCTTGCTAGCAGAGTCTGATCTTGACAATGAGACCTACTTGTATATTAGATAGTTCACCAAAAGCTGACAATGATTGTTGAGCTTTTTTTCTACCTTTACAATTCCAATTAAGGGCATGGGATTCCCAGGCAACAAGATGTAACAAAATTGTATGTCAAAATCAAAAACATAAACTTGAAGAAAGGTTTGACCAAAAAAGTTAAGATAGAGGAAACAGGAAAGATGGATAGAATGTCTGTAGAAAGTATTTTCTCAATAACAGAAGAGGCACAGCTCTGTGAAACAGTTTGAGTCGAGATCAAAATCTCTAATTCTGTGGCAGGTGATGAAAGGGACTGTTGTCAAGAATAAAGTGAGAATTCAAATTGTCAGAATTCCTCATGGTAGCAATAGGTTTGAATGCATCACTGAACTTGCAATCCTCTTTTTATATATTTCTAGATTTCTTGTTCCTACCACCCTGTATATCCAATACAAGAATCACTGCTCTATTGTCATCTTTCTGGTGGAAAAAGAATCTTGAGTTTTTAACCTTTGCCACAGTGTCCACCTATACTTGAATCATAAAATGAGTCATGAAGTGTTCCATACACCTACTGTATTAGCACATGAAGCTCTGCTCCATATTATGTGCAGCCTAGATGAGAGGGGAATTTGGGAGAGAATGGATGCATGTATATGTATTGCTGATCCCTTCACTGTTCACCTGAACCTTCACAACATTATTTGTTAAACTGCTATATCCCAAAGCAAAATTAAAAAAAAAAAAAATGATGAAAAATGCTCTGCACCGTCACATCAAAACTGTTGCCAGAATTTGTCCTAGCTNAGTGTTCCATACACCTACTGTATTAGCACATGAAGCTCTGCTCCATATTATGTGCAGCCTAGATGGGAGGGGAATTTGGGAGAGAATGGATGCATGTATATGTATTGCTAATCCCTTCACTGTTCACCTGAACCTTCACAACATTATTTGTTAAACTGCTATATCCCAAAGCAAAATTTAAAAAAAAAAAAATGATGAAAAATGCTCTGCACCGTCACATCAAAACTGTTGCCAGAATTTGTCCTAGCTACTATAGGGGAACAAACACTAATGATGCTAGATGTAGGTAGGTAGAAATTTCAATCATTTTGGCACTAAAAGTTCTGAATGTTTAAAATGTTCAGGAAAGTAAATTTCAAAGATACTTGGAGATAACACATCAGAACAATCAGGCATGTTTATGATAGGGGAGGATGTTTAAAATTTATTTGATTCTAAAAAGTTTCTGATGTCACAAATAAATATATCATGAATGAGTGAGATAAGAGAATATTATCACTTAGTTTTCTTTAGAATTCTTGATATCCCCTAGATTATAGACAAGGACTGACCACAAAAATAGTTTGTCTTTGTTCAGAGAATTAGTAAGTTGTATTTAGAGGTCCTTGGTACACATAATAATTCTGATGGTAACCTGTAGTTAGTTGTATTAAGTCTAATGAGTCAACTGGAACTCACCTAGTAAGCTGCTGAATCAGGGAGGTCATGATTACTGCTTATTCTTTCTTATGTCAGCCTCCATTTAACCCTGTAAGAGGGAAGTCTAAAATCTGTTTAATAATAAAGAAAATACTGCTGTTTAATGATAGATAGATCTTTTCTTTCTCTTTTTCCATTAAAAAAAAAAAAAAAAATATGTAAGATTCCAAGACCCCTGGGTTTGTCTCTTTTATTTTGGCTTCCATCTGATGCAATTTGTTTCTTATTGTGCTAACAAGACTTCTCTGACAAAAGGATTCAGTTATCCATTAGAAAGACTAGTCATATTGTCTATGATCAATTCTAGGGAAATTATTACCAAAGAGATAGCAGTAGCCTAGGGGAGGGGGATCTCCAGTAGAACCCAGTCAGGCTTCACTGCTGTACTTCTGACAGTGAAGGTTGTGGCCTCTGTGACTTGCCCTGAATGTGTGTCCCAAATCAACTTGCCTAGTTATTCTAGTCCTAGATTTTGTCATGATTCATCTGAGCATCAAGTAGCTGGGAGGGGCTACACATATGTTGAGATAAATCATCAAATGTGAAAAGAGAAAGACAAGACTAAACACTGACTAGAGTTTTCAAATGGAAATCCTTCATCTAGGATTTTATTTGCTGTAGTTCATAGAGAGGTAGCCTTTTGCCATAAGAACCTGATGGTTATATTTTTATGGAATTATTAAGAAAGGCTGTTGGAATGTTCTATTGCAAAAGGAAATAAACAGTTGACTTTAAAAAAAGTAAGAATGCTTCTCTCCCCCAGAATTTCTTTGTAACTATAATCTGTACTATAAACATGGGAAACCATTGCTAAGTAGCAAAGTATGGAAAAATCTAAATAAAGCAAAGCTTGCAAAAGTATCTGGAATGTGTGTCTTGAAGAGAAAAATAAAATCATTATTGTAGGAGATAATATGATAAATTATTAGAAAGTAAAGAAGTGAAATTTGAAAGTTGTGTTTTCCTGATTGACATGCCAGCATGACTAATGTGTAGTGTATAAGTTGTTTATGCTTCATTTTGCTCTTTTGTTCTCACTCCAGCTGAAAATGCAACATACCATATTTGAAAATACTTTATAGTATTTCAAAAATGTTTCAATTCTGATTAAATTCCACAATAATCTGATTGTTATTCTTTATAAAACCTGCAATTAGTTAAGCAAAAACCTGGTTTTGAATCTGGATAAGCATTCTTAAAAACTAGTTTATTTTTCTTTGTAAGGGAAAAATAGTAGCCAGACATTTTGATTACTCACTCTCTCATTCATTCCTATAACAAATATTTATTGAGCCCCTAGCATGAACCAGAAATATTTCTGGTCACTTGGGAAAAAACATTAATTAAAAAAAAAGATTGAAGATAGCTGCCTTGTAAAGTTTATATTCTAATGTGAGAGACATAAATAACAAACATGAAGCAAAAGTGACTTGTTTGGTGAAGTAGTTTCAATTGAGAAGCTGAAAAACATTGGGGGTTGAGGGAAAGAGAATCCAGGATGCACAGAGCATTATGGAGATAGCACTACAGTGGATGTGGGAGTTGGGGTTTCTCTGGCACCTGATATAATCTACAACAGAAACCATCAGTGAGCGCCAGCAACTTTCACTCTAATAGTGACAAGGTTTTGTGTGTTGGGAAGCAGAGAAGGTTGTTTCTTGGAAATCTTTCTTCTCATTTGATGATAGAGACAGAGGATCTATTAAAGGCCTTATCTCAGTACACAGGCCTGCTCTTGACCCTGTGATGGTGGATGGCTTAAAGCTGTTTTTTTCTATTCAGAGTAATGCTCAGACTCATTTTTTACCTCTGTTAGGAGGAAAAGTGACCTTAAATTAAGTGTGTTTCATTGAGACCATTTTTGATGGGTTAGAGGATTCTGTTGAAACACTGTTATACCAAGAGAAAGGGCTCCACCTTCATCTGAGTTTCACTTCATTAATAAAACTTCATAGTGTCCAGAATACATTTTATAATCTACCATGATGTTTTGGGGTTAGGTGGAATACTCTAATTAGACTATAAACTTTATAGCTCAGATTTGCACAGGTAATTTTCCTCTATTAAAGAACTTAGCAGAATATGCCTACTTTCTTTCTTAGTAAACATCCTTAGCCCCTAAAATCATGAGGTGTTTTATTAGATTCCTAAAGGTGCTATAACAAGTGATCACAAATATGGCATTTTAAAGCAAAAGCCATTCATTTTCTTATGGTTCTGGAGGCCAGATGTCCAAAATCCAGCATGTCCATCCTCATGCTTTCTCTGGGATCTCATTTAGTCACTGTTCTGGAATTCTTGGGTTTGTAAATTCATCTCTCCAACCTCAACCTCTATATTCACAGTGCGTTTCCTTCTGTGTGTGTCTGTGTGAAACCTCTATTTCCATATCTCTTAAAAGCACACTTGTCATGGCATTTGGGACTCACTGGATAATCCAGGGTAGATTCTTTCTCTCAGGATTCCTAACCTAATTGCATTTTTTAGCACATAACATTCACAGGTTCTAAGCATTTGACATTGTGAAAGAACTTCAGTCTAAAATGGACTTGGAAAATATAAAATGAAAACTCTTATACATCTGTCCTCAGGAAAACAAAACTTAAGGATGAGAGACTGATTTCCCATGAATGACTGATCTATAGAAAACTGACAATGTTAGAATTTTCCCAAATAATGGTGAGTTTGTTGGGAGCTGTCCTCATATCAACCTTGGAGATTTTGCTTACAGTCTCCAGAGATGAGAAAGAAATGACACAGGTCAGAGTGTTCTTGCAAAGTGAGCTGCATTAAACTTTCTTTGTCTTCTTGAGTAATTTTCAAAGTTGATCTCCATTAGTTTTTATTTCAACAGGATCTTTCTTCCCTTCACATTCCTTGACAATAAATACAGCCTACCTCAAACTCTCAGTGTAATCATCTGTAACTTGCTCCAGTTTGCATGTTCCAAATTCTGATTTCTCTGCCATTCTTGAATAAATTCATATCTTTAATTTTGCCTCTGTTTACATCTTTACTTAGGTCAGCAACATGGATATCTTTGAGAAACCATTTTTCTACCCACCAGACATATAATGAAAAAAAAAAAAAACAACTTACTGAATGAAATATAGGAGATTATATTGAAAACATAGTGACCACCCTGAAAAGAAAGAAGGATATTGTCTTGAAAACTCTGATTTACCAAGACTCACTGTAGCCCTGAATTTACTTCCTATACCTTCTCCCTATTCTAGGTCCCTCCTGGCATAGCACAAAGCAGAGGGTATTGAGGAATTATGCAGCAAAGAAGCTATCACTGTTCCTTTGTCATCTATATTGAATTTGATATTTTTGCTTTGCAAAAATTTCAAAATCTTTGAAATTTATAATAGGTATAAGCATATGTAAATATATGAATATTTCTGTGTGTGTGTATATGTGTGTCTGTGGTGAGAGAGAGAGAGATTACAAGAAAGTTCCTATTATAAAGGCTGGAAAATTGAGCCTGTAGAACAAAATCTGGCAGGCTGGATACTCTAAGTCAGCTGTTGTTACAGAATTTCTTCTTCTTCAGGGAAACCTCAGTTTTGTTTTTAAAATTGATTACTATCCAGGTAATTTTCTGCAATTTAAGTCAACTGATTATAGATGTTAAACATATCTAAAAATATCTCATAGCAACATCTGATTTAGTGTTTGAATAAATGGATACTACAGCTTCACCTGGTGGCTCAGTGATAATGGATCTGCCTGCCAATGCAGGAGACATTGGTTCAGTCCATCAGGTGGGAAGATGCCCTGGAGAAGGAAATGGCAACCCACTCCAGTATTCTTCAATGGGAAATCCCATGGACAGAGGAGCCTGGCAGGCTACAGTCCATGGGGTTACAATATAGCTTCCCTCCTAAACTGACATGTTAAAAAAAATTTTTTTTCAAGTAACCACCACATCCATTTTTCTTTGTATGAAGGAAATAAAACAGGCACTTAAAATTATGTGCTTCTTCTAGCATGGTAGTCTCCATCACACTTTTCCTAATCATTAAAAAAAAGAAATATGGCAGCATGCTTGTGTTAATTATTATGCTTTTCAATTTCATGCTATATTTTTTGGACTGTTTAAATGCTATTTCTTCTTTTTTCTATTTTAATAACATTATCTAACAAATCAGAGCTTGCTTACTGACATTAGTTAATTAGATGAGTATATTAGGCTGTGTAGAGAAAAAAGCTAAATTATTTTCATTATTGTCTGCATGTTTAGTTATACATGCATATAGCTTTAGAGTTTGCCACAACAGAAGACAAAAGAAGAAGCAACTTTCTAAATGTTATGAGTGAACTCATTTATTTACAAAACAAATAAGTTAAAGGAACTAATCAGCAGTAATCCTTTTGTGATTCTATGAAAAAATGACAATAATCTGACAATTTTGAAAGCAATCTATTTCATCTTGTTCTTGCATCTTTATTTTTTTCTACTTAGATAAATCATCATTGGGATTTTGTTGCTTTAAAACATACTTTTCTTGTCTTATACCATCCAGAACTTGCCTGCTGTGTTTGTTCAGCAAGCTTTAAACATGCAAAGATATGAGATGCAATCAGGTGCCATAATGACTAATTTTAACAATGAACAGTAGGAGGGTTAAATATAGGCATAAGCATGCCATTATATATAACAGTGGTTACAGTAAGAGAATGGAAAATAGCTTAAAGACAGATTTATTATAAGCATCATGGCTTGAACGAAGCAGAGGAAAGAATGTAATGTTTTGACTAATGGATTCTCTTTATAAGACACCTATGGAGAGAAAAAAGCTAAATTAGCTTTAATCTTGTTTACATCTTTAGATATACATGCACATAGCTTTAGAGTTTGCCACAATAGAAAACAAAAAAAAGAAGCAACTTTCTAAATGTTATGAGTGTAATAATTTATTTACAAGACAAATAAATTAGTTATTAATGTCTTTGAAGCAGCCATGTCTGAATAATATTCAACAGCAAGAATAATCATATCCAGGTTATGTTCATCTAAGTTACTCTGAGTTGTTTTTTCATTTGCCTCTTAAGAATAAGAAATTCTTTAAATCTTTTGCATGAAATTAATTGACTAGCATTTCTGAAAATGTTTAAGCATTCATTGTACATTTTATCTATTTTTGCCTCAGAAAAAGAAATAACAAAACTTGACCTCTAAGCTTAAGGTTATATGATTGAAGGAAAACATATTTGCGGATTTCTCTCATCCACTGTCACCAGACTCGTAGACTGTTCTGATGCCTCACAGAACAGTGAGGGATGCCTTCTTTTTCCTCTATTTAGTATTACAGAGTGGTTTGAAGCCAGCAACTATTTCTCAACTGCTTTCAAATTTATCCAGGAAAAGTTATAGAAAAATAGAAATAAATAAGCCAAGTTGCTGAGATTTATAATATCAGTAGATATTTGAGTAGAAACTGTCAGCTTGCTGATCAGGAAAAAAAAAAAAACAACTGTACCTAGAAATGTTAAAATTCATCACACTGAAAGGTAAGTATTAGAAGGAAACTCAGAAATCATCCAACCCAACTATCCCTGGAAACTCAGGCAAAGAGATTGTCCAGAGCTACCCAGCTTACTTGTATCAGAACCAGATCTAGAACGCTGGATGGGACTACATATGGTCTACCTCAGAGTTTGAACTGTAGCATTCAGATAGATAAGTCAGTCAGTTCCGTCACTCAGTCCCATCCGAATTTTCATGACCCAATGGACTGCAGCATACCAGGCTTTCCTGTCCATCACCAACTCCCAGAGTTCACTCAAACTCATGTCCATTGAGTTGGTGATACCATTCAACCATCTCATCCTCTGTCGTCCCCTCCCACCTTCAATTTTCCCAGCATCAGGGTCTTATCAAATGAGTCAGTTTTTCACATCAAGTTACCAAAGTATTGGAGCTTCAGCTTCAATATCAGTCCTTCCAATGAATATTCAGGACTGATTTCCTTTAGGATTGAAGGGTTGAATCTCCTTGCAATCCAAGAGACTCTCAAGAGTCTTCTCCAACACCACAGTTCAAAAGCATTAATTCTTCTGCACTCATCTGTTTTTACAGTCCAACTCTCACATCCATACATGACTACTGGAAAAACCATACTTTTGACTAGATGGACCTTTGTTAGCAAAGTAATGTCTCTGCTTTTTTAATATGCTGTCTAGATTGGTCATAGCTTTTCTTCCAAGGAACAAATGTCTTTTAATTTCATGGGTGCAGTCACCATTTGCAGTGATTTTGGAGCCCCCCCCAAAAAATAAAGTCAGCCACTGTTTCCATTGTTTCCCCATCTATTTGCCATGCAGTGATGAGACCAGATGCCATGATCTTGGTTTTCTGAATGTTGAGTTTTAAGCCAGCTTTTTCACTCTCCTCTTTCTCTTTCATCAAGAGTGTCTTTCGTTCTTCTTCACTTTCTGCCATAATAGTGATGTCATCTGCATATCTGAGGTTATTGATATTTCTCCTGGAAATCTTGATTCCACCTTGTGCTTCCTCCAGCCTAGCATTTCACATGATGTACTCTGCATATAAGTTAAATAAACTGGGTGATAATATTACAGCCTTGACATACTCCTTTCCCGATTTGGAACCAGTCTATTATTCCATGTCCAGTTCTAATTGTTGCTTCTTTACCTGCATACAGATTTCTCAGGAGGCAGGTAAGGTGGTCTGGTATTCCCATCTCAAAGAATTTTCCACTTCGTTGTGATCCACACAGCCAAAGAGTTTGTCATAGTCTATAAAGCAGAAGTAGATGTTTCTCTGCAACTCTCTTGCTTTTTCGATGATCCAATGGATGTTGGTAATTTTCTCTGGTTCCTCTGTGTTTTCTAAATCCAGCTTGAACATCTGGAATTTCTTGGTGCACATACTGCTGAATAAATCTTTCAAGCAAGGCTTAAACAGTACATAGATAAATAGATACAGATTATAGAGCAAGATCAGGATCTGAACAAAGCTGCTATTCTAAGCTTTGTGATCTTTCTACTACTCCAATGCCTCACAGAGCAACAGCATAAAAATTGGAGCTATAAAATCCAAAGCAAAAAACAAAAATGAAAAACAGTGAAAGCAAAGGAAACAACTGTGTGATGCCCAATTCACCTCCTATGTATACTGAATATCCTTTTCCCTTAAAAAATTTATCCTAAAATTATGCTTTCAGAAATTCAGACTAATTGGTATTCTTCCTTAAACACATCCTAGTTATGAGCTAGAGAGGAAATTATTTAAAACCCTCTGCCTCAATGTTATAATCTATAAAATGGGAGAATTAATAAATTATTTTCAGTTTTTCCAAAGGTCATGTCCTTCTTTCCTTAAGATTGTTCTATTTTAAGTTTCTTTAGGGTAAAGAATAAAATATACTTATTTTTATAAAAACTAAAATATATTTATTTTTTAAAGCAACCTTAATTTGTAAGAAATTTGGCAAAATGTTAAGTTATTTATTCAGTTCAGTTCAGTCACTCAGTCCTGTCCAACTCTTTGTGACCCCCATGGACTGTAGCACACCAGGCTTCCCTGTCCATTATCAACTCCCAGAACTTGCTCAAACTCATGTCCATCTAGTTGGTGATGCCATACAACCATCTCATCCTCTGTTGTTCCCTTCTTCTCCCACCTTCAATCTTTCCCAGCATCAGGGTCTTTTCCAATGAGTTAGTTGTTTGCATCAGGTGGCCAAAGTATTAGAGTTTCAGCTTCAGCATCAGCCCTTCCAATAAATATTCTGGACTGATTTCCTTTAGGATTGACGGGTTGGATCTCCTTGCAGTCCAAGGGACTCTCAAGAGTCTTCTCCAACACCACAGTTCAAAAGCATAGATTCTTAAGCACTCAGCTTTTTAAATTTATTAGTCATTTTTCAGGCCAATGGAATAGAGATGGCTTACTTAAGATTGGACTTCTCTCATGGCTCAGACAGTAAAGAATTTGCCTTTAGTGCACAAGCCCTGTGTTCAATCCCTGGATCAGAAAGATCCCCTGGAGAAGGGAATGAGTACCCACTCTAGTATTCTTGCCTGAAGAATTCCATAGAGGAGCCTGGTGGACTCCACAGGGTCACACAGAGTCAGATAAGACTGAGCAATTGACACTTATGTATAGCTCTTTATACGTTTATGGATTAGGCCATTTAATTAGTCATATCAGATTTTTTTTTTTCTGTAGCCATGATAGCTGTCCTTTTTCACCATATTGTTAAAACAATGGCTATTATTTGCTTACACTTAGTCTGTGATATATCCACTATTCTAAGAATTTATTTGACCCTTAGAATTACCATATGAGTAAATATCACTATTATACCCATTTTACAGAAAAGAAAACTAATGCTAATATGTTATTTGTCTGAAGTCACATAGCTACAACTGTAAGTGGCAGAATTTTGTCCAAGCTAATCATGCTTCTCAACCTATTATTTTACATCTATGTTAAGAACATCCTGTGGCAGTCTTTAGTTATTTACCACAGTATACAGTGCCTCTTCTTAAATAATAAAACCCTTGATTTTTACAATTTGAGTTGACAAGCACATAAAGTAAGATAACCCTCTCCTTCCACCTTGTACATTGTAAGACCACATGACTCTTTTACCATGGTGTGTGCTTGTGCTCAGTCATTTCGATCATATCCGACTCTTTGTGACCTTATGGACTGTGACTCATTAGGCTCCTCTGTCCGTGGGATTCTCCAGGCAAGAACACTGAAGTGGTTTGCCGAGTTCTCCAGGGTATCTTCCCAAGCTGGTGATCAAATTCACGTCTTTCCGTGTCTCCTGCATTCCAGGTGGATTCTTTACCCACTGAGTCACCTTAAAGGAAAGCAAATGTAGCATGTGGTCTATTCAAATTTCCCCAGAGAAGCATTAAAATCTATATACCTTTCTCTGACTCACTGTCTGAAAGTTCATGCAATGACTGGAGCTTTACTCTCATCTTGGGCCATGAGTAAGAGCCCCTTTTTGGGGATGTCAATGTAGAAGGTTAAAAGGAGACAATTATATGAAGCAAATATCATCCCTTAATTGCTTATGTGAAGATTCTCTTTTTTATGTAATAATTAAAATATTACAAATTAGTTTGCTAATGATTTCATTTATCCATTATATACCACATAATACACTCATAACTGATAGAATATCTTAGATTTGTCTGAATAAAACTAGTTCTGATAAATAACACATGGACTACAGACAGGCTTTACAGAGACTATACACTATTTTTAAGATCAGATCATTTAACACAAACTTTTCCATTTTAGTTTCTCCTGGAAAATTACATCTGTAAACCCTGAGATAAGCATGCATTCTATTGTTTATCCTTGAACACATCTCACAATGTTTTTCAGTTACTTACTATACTGTTATTCTTTGCCTGAGTCCATGGAACATAGCTGGGTAGAGACTCCCTCCTTGATAAAACTTGCTTTAAGAGTAGTAAGAGTTTTGTCTAATACAGTTTTTCATGCATAAACACATAAAAAGACCAATAGCACAAGACATGTCACGCTAGGTGCTACCATGCTATAGGAAGAAATTCATTTATTTAAAAAAGAATCTAAATCGATACTTACAAGCATTGTGATATCTTAGTTCTGAAAAAAGGACAGAAGGTAGCTGTGACTCCTGAAATAAAATTCAATATGATTAACTACTTTAGGACAAAAGCATAGTTGTATCTATTCTGTGTGTTCCCAGATATTCTTTAAGATATATGTTAATTATCTGCATATTCTGTCATTTAACTACACTTTATGGTTGCTGCTGCTACTGCTGCTGCTAAGTCGCTTCAGTCGTGTCCGATTCTGTGCGACCCCATAGACGGCAGCCCACCAGGCTCCCCCGTCCCTGGGATTCTCCAGGCAAGAACCCTGGAGTGGGTTGCCATTTCCTTCTCCAGTGCATGAAAGTGAAGAGTGAAAGTGAGGTCGCTCAGTCGTGTCCAACCCTCAACGACCCCCTGGACTCTAGCTTTCTAGGCTCCTCTGTCCATGGGATTTTCCAGGCAAGAGTAGTCCCTGCAAACCATTTCCATATATATATATATATATGGAAAATAAATGTAAAGGAAATGAATGTAGAAACTTTTAAAAATGTGCAAAGTGCTTTTTACAATCACTTTAGTTAGGGTAAACATAGTGAGTGGTTGAAAGACTATATATTTCTCATGATAAGAAAATAGCCCCTTGAACATGTTTCTTTCTCAGCTGGTTTTGATTTACTCATCTACATGCTACACAAACATTTTCTTCAAATATCATTATCATATAACTTCTAACCTAGAGGGCTGCTGCTGCTGCTTCTGCTAAGTCGCTTCAGTCGTGTCCGACTCTGTACGACCCAATAGTCGGCAGCCCACCAGGCTCCTCTGTCCCTGGCATTCTCCAGGCAAGAATACTGGAGTGGGTGGCCATTTCTTTCTCCAGTGCATGAATGCATGCTAAGTCACTTCAGTCGTGCGACCCTATGGACAGCAGCCCACCAGGCTCCTCTGTCCACAGAATTCTCTAGGGAAGAGTACTGGAGTGGGTTGCCATTTCCTTCTCCACAGACCTAGAGTACTTCAGTGTAATTAAATCTCAAAAGTGAAGGACTTTTAGTGATTTCTGCTTTCAAATTAACTCTGGAAAGATTTTTCTTATTAAAATGCATACTAAAGCTAGGAAATATCTCCTCCCTTTGTAACCTGGCAGACTCTCCTGCAACCAACTAATGAAACACAGTTTTGGAAAAACCATGTCAATCTTTAGCATAGTTAATCTTGATCTTAGAGGTTAAGATCAAAAGAAATAAAGGACTTGAACTAGCTTCATTGTAGTACTAAATTTAATAAAATGCATGCTTTTATAAATAGAAATAAGGGAAATAACATAGTATTAAACATGTTGAATTCTCATGAAATAAGAACTCAGTTTTGATGTGTTAATAGCATAAGTAAGTAAAGATATTGTATTGATAGTCGAAGTATGAAATTTCTATCTAGTATAAGCTTTATCATCAAATAAGATAAAAATACCCTAAAGCCCACTATTTGCAGCAATATATATTAGATTTTTGTGATAAATCCCAGTCTTCCAGGAAACACACACACACACACACACACACACACACACACACAACTGAGAAACCATAAAAATTGAAAAGATAGTTGAGACTTATTAAAAAAAGCGGGGGGTAGGAGAAAAAAAATCACTGAAAATATACATAGTTATTGTAGAGCAAGTGTCAGAAATTCATCGGAAAGAGAGCCACTGATAGCGAGACTATGTTGGCAGCTCATTATTTTTTAAAGTTTTTAAACCGTCAAATTTGGGAAATGTATATGTCCAAACAGTGTGAACTGTAAATAAAATTAAGTCATGAAAATATTTTCAAAAGCATGATTATTATAAGTATAATAAAAAACAGGACATTCCTGTCCATTTAATAGTCAATTTAATTAACTAAAATTATGTATTCCTACTCTTGTATTTATGTTTGGTAACTTTTTGTACATCTGAAAAACATTAAATAGTCCTAATTGAATTTGACATTTTATAAATAGCTATGCTTATAAGTTTACAGATAATTTCTATAATTCTAGCAAAGAGTTCTTACTGATTGCACATAAACTATGGCAATACCTGGAAGAAATCAGAGTAATTTGCTCTCAGTTTAGCTCTTTTTCTAGATGCTAATTAAATACATACTAACAACAACTCTGTTGAGGTGGGGTCTGTAAGATTAACTCTGTTTCCAAGTTGTAACTGAGACCCACCTGGTCAAATTAGGTCCTGAGTCAAAGACAGAGCTGGTAAAAGAAATAGAGATCTTCAATCTGATTTCATAGTCTTCACTTTCCTTACACAATTATAACTGTTGAGTGACATTTTCAAGGTCTGTAAAGGACTTGCACATAGACAACAAAATATTTTTACAAGAAACAAAGAGCAAGGACAAACGTACATAATTTTTACACTGTCCACTAATTCAGTAGTTCTCAACATCTTCAATTATGGGAACCCCATCATGGCATGAGGACAGATGTTTTGTTAGAGAAAGTATGAATATGTAAAAATCTACTTTTATTCAGTTAAGTTTAGAATAGGTTTATGTTTTATGAACTCAGAAAAAATATTTTAGTAAAAGAATAATAAAATATTCAATCTATCATTAAACATTTATGAGTGTTACCACAGTGATAGAAAAATGAAAATATTGTTGTGAAAACACTAATCACTGCCCTTGTTTGGAACACATAAACAGCACACACAAAAGTAAATCCAACTAATATTATGTGGTGGGAGCTTTACCAGGCTTAGAAGTGTGAAGGCGAGTTAAATCCAACCTCCTTTGCTCTCTCTTTCTTTCTTTAAGGAGGAAGATATTTCCCCAAAAATGCATTTGCTCCCATTTGTTACTTTTTAAAATGTTATAACTTCCTAAAAAATAAGATAAGCATTATTCTGTTTCTCACTGGTTTATTTTCACACATAAATTTTAATTAAAACAGAAGTAGAAAAAATTCGGCTATAATCGTAGAACCCATAGGTGAACATTTTATATGTATGTAAATAGAAAATAGATGGTTGCATAGATACACTAGGTTAGTTCAGTTGCTCAGTCATGTCTGACTCTTTGCGACCCCATGGACTATAGCCCTCTAGGCTCCTCTGTCCATGGACTTCTCCAGGCAAGAATACTGAAGAGGATTATCATATCCTTCTCCAGCACAGATACATAGGCAGATGATAATGAAAACAGGGCCATACATCATGTAACTGCTTTGTCATTTATTTTTATTCTTATATCATTAAATATTGTTGCAAATATAATTTAAAATGGCAACAATAACTTATAGTGCATAATTATGATTTAATCAATAAATTTTTGTGAGAATTCAGGATGTTTCCTTTTTGTTAATCTTTAGAACATGTAATGGTCATTATTATAATTAGATATTTGTGCACATGCATTCTTATTTCTTTAGATTAGAGAAATTTTAGGTAGATTATAGAAAAACATCATTTTATACATCATACTTATATTGGCATTCTGAAAGTTTTACTATTTTATTTTCTCACTCTGCCATGCAGGNGATATTTGTGCACATGCATTCTTATTTCTTTAGATTAGAGAAATTTTAGGTAGATTATAGAAAAACATCATTTTATACATCATACTTATATTGGCATTCTGAAAGTTTTACTATTTTATTTTCTCACTCTGCCATGCAGGAAAGTATTTAACCAAAAATTGATTATAATTCTGTGTGGTATTATCAAGAACTCATTCTTACCAAACCTGCTATTATGGTAACATATCCTCTAAGATGGCCCCTAGTGATTCTCCCCCCGCCACACACACACTAATATTCAGGCAGTTTGATAACTCCTTCCCCTTGAGTTTGTGCATATGTAGGTGTGTATGTATTTGTTTGTGGAATTAAAAACTAACATGAGAAACCACTACACACCTGTTAGAATGGATCAAATACAAAAGGAAAACTAACTGACTATACCAATTGTTGGTAAGAATTCAAATCAACAGTAACTCACATTCTTTACTAGTGGGAATGCACAATAGTATGGGCATTTTGGAAGACTATGTGTCAATTTCTTATAAATCTAATCATTACTTTTCCTCATGAACCAGCAATTGTTTCCCTAGGTGTTTACCTAACTGATATGAAAACTTGTGTTTGCACCAAAAAACCCCCAAAAGCTGCACGAGTGTTTTCAGCAGCTCTGTGTTCTGCGGTTCATTGTGAATGTTCATAATTGCTAAATTTAGAATCAACAAAGTGAATGTATAAACTAGGTGAGGTATATTCATGCAATGGAGCATTACTCAGCAATGAAAGGAAAGAGCTAAAGATATGGATGAATGTTAAATAAATATTGCCAGGTGAAAGAATCCAGTCTGAAAAGCTACATAATGATTTATTCCAAGTAAACAAAATCTGAGAAAAGATAAAAGAAAAAGTTTATCAAAAAGATGAAAGGTGTTGGAGAGTGTGTGGAGAAAATGGAACCCTATTGCACTGTTAATGGGTATGCAAATTGATATAGCTACTAGGGAGAACAGGTATGAACATTCATTAAAATACTAAAAATAAAATTACCATATGACCCAATAACACGTGTATCCAATGTTCATTGCAGCACTATAATAGCTAGGACATGGAAGCTACCTAGATGCCTATCGACAGATCATTAAATAAAGAAGTTGTGGTACATATACGCAATAGAATATTAGACTATTCTAATATTCTATTGTGAATAATAATATAATAATAATAGAATATTACTTATCTATAAAAAGAAATGCATTTTTGAGTCAGTTCTAATGAAGTGGATGAACCTAGAGCCTATTATACAAAGTGAAGTAAGTCGGAAAGAGAGAGACAAATATTATATATTAATGCATACATATTGAATCTAGAAGGATAGTACTGATGATCTTACTTGAGGGCAACAAAGATACACACAGACGCAAAGAACAGACTTTTGGACACAGTAGGGAAGGAGAGGGTGGATGATTTGGGAGAGTAACATGGAAACATATACATTGCCATATGTAAAATGGATGGCCGGTGGGAATTTGTTGTATGATGTAGGGAACCCAAGCTGGTGCTTTGTGACAACCTAGAGAGGTGGGATGGGGAGGGAGGTGGGAGGGAGATGTGAGAGGGAGGGAACATATGTATACCTATGGCCAGTTCATGTTGATGTATGGCAGAAACTATCACAATATTGTGAAGTACTTACCTCTAATTTAAAATTTAAAAATAACTTAAAAGATCAACTAATAAAAAAGTTATTTTAATAAGAGCAACAAAAAAGATCAGAGGTTGCCAGGAGTTAAGTATGTGATGCATAGGCTTGTTTTAAAGACAGAATAGTATTCTTTGTGATACTGTAATGGTGCATGTCTAACACTATTCATTGGACAAAATCCATAGAAATTTATAGCACACAGAATGACTTCAGTGCTAAGAAAAAATAAGAAAAAAATCCCAGAATGTAATGTAGAATGAGACAAAATAATAAAGGCATATTATAAATGTAGCAAATAGCCTCTTTGAAAAGTGTGTGGGAAAATATGTGAGTGAATTTTGAAATGAGTGGATTTATGAGACAAAAGAAACTGTAGAAAATCACTGTACTCTATTTGGTAAAGTTATTTCATACAGGGAGAAGGAAATGGCAACCCACTCCAGTACTCTTGCCTAGAAAATCCCATGGACGGAGAAGCTTGGTAGGCTACTGTCCGTGGGGTCACAAAGAATCGGACATGACTGAGTGAATTCACTTTCACTTTCAAGGCATCAACAATTCTGATAATGTTTTCCATGTGTATTGGAATTCAACATTTAAGCAATGATGGGAACCAAGTTTATCTTTGTTGAAATAGATTACAGACAAGCAGGAAGAGAAGTCTAGAATGATCCATGTGATAATGAATGGAGGTATCGATACAAACTAATGTTTAACTAAATATCTAAATACAGTATGTCCTTCACATAAATAGTGAATTTGTCTATTTCTCCTTACAATTTTGACTGATTTTTCTTCGTTCATTTTGGTGCACTATTGCTTATACACAATTGTTAGGTCTTCTTGGAGGGTTGAATCCTTTATCACTATGTAACGCCCTATTTCAGGGCTTCCCAGGTGGCTTAGTGGTAAAGAATCCACCTGGCAAACATGAGGCTTAGGTTTGATCCCTGCTGCTGCTGCTGCTGCTAAGTCTCTTCAGTCGTGTCCGACTCTGTGCGACCCCACAGACGGCAGCCCACTNGATCCAACCAGTCCATTCTGAAGGAGATCAGCCCTGGGATTTCTTTGGAAGGAATGATACTAAAGTTGAAACTCCAGTACTTTGGCCACCTCATGAGAAGAGTTGACTCATTGGAAAAAACTCTGATGCTGAGAGGGATTGGGGGCAGGAGGAGAAGGGGACGACCGAGGATGAGGTGGTTGGATGGCATCACGGACTCGATGGACGTGAGTCTGTGTGAACTCCGGGAGGTGGTGATAAACAGGGAGGCCTGGCATTTTGTGATTCATGGGGTTGCAAAGAGTTGGACACAACTGAACGACTGAACTGAACTTAACTGAACTGAAAGGGAAATATAGCATATGCCATTTCTAAGTACTTAACGGTATGTCAAGCTTACACTTTTGTGCTTTCCATTGGAGAAGAAGCCATGTTTTTTGGATTTGTTTCTTACTTTATGGAGTTACTTCCTATGAATGTATGAATACATAAACCAAGAGGTTTACTGTTAAATTGCTAAATCTGTTTTCATAACCATGATGCATGTTTATAGTCCAGTATTACATAGCTCATGACCTAATCATGTAGTACACAGTTAGTTATGGTCTGTGAGTCTGAGTAAAGTATATTTTTGTCAAACTCAAAGTAGTGTCCATTATGGCTTGGAACTACACCTAAGTTCATGTCCTGTACTTAGAGCTTTCAGTGCTATAGGCTAGCAGTAGTTTACCAGCATTATGGCAGATAGTTTGTTATTACTTTGGATTTCTCAGACTTTCTTTTAATGGGACCAAGTCTTATAGATAAAGGCAACGCTTTACCAGTAGTTAGGAGAAAATAGTGGGTAAATAACTGTGTGTAATATGTGACCATAAAAAATGGCTAATTTTATTAGATAATATATTGTTTGTAATTGACAGTGTATTTTCTCTATCATAGTAGAACTCCTGAGAGATTGTCTCACCTTGAATTTGGTTCAAACAAGCCCACTTGCAAAATAATTATGTAAGGTTGAAGGGACATACCTTTTCCCCTTAGAATAAAGGTAAAATAATCTGTTTCCATTTGGCCCCACAAATGGGTTACATAGTCATATTATATAAAATAGTTGGCAGGAAGTTATTTAAAACCAGAGCTCAGTGTGCCTCTGGGTATCAGTTAGAGTTTCCAATCCCAATAGGATCTTCTCACCAAAGATTCAATTTAGATGTGAAATTGGTCAGTTACTTTTAATTCCATGGGGTCCTGAGAGAGTAGAATTGTTCATATCAAGGCTTGTTTTATTCCTACCTTCTCTATTTTTATGCTTTCCTTCTATAAAGGTTCCCATTCAATTTTGGCTGTTTGTCTAATGACTTGGACAGTGACCAGAGTAAAATCATCAGACGTAAAATATTCAATATCTATAAAAGCCATTCAGCATTGAGGGTTCTTTATTGTAGCTGGTAAATGCAGATCAACATTTGTTCTTAATAAGCTGTTAAATATTTCTATATGTTCCAAGATGCATTGATCTCAAGATAGGCCTGTAGAGGAAAAGACATTGATTATGTTCCCATTCTAGTTACATTGGGTTAGCAACAAAGTAATATGCAGCACAGGCAAGTTTTCTTTTTTCAGTGCAAACTCTTAGCAAACTATGATTATTGTAAATACAATACTTCATGTTATCCACCAGTTCACATTAAGTTGCAGCTCTTTCAACCCACAGGTGGATATCTCTCATATATTCAGGAGAGTAAACACATACTGAGTGCTCTGCCTGAGAAGTATAGTAATGGTGTCATTTGCAAGCAGCAGACTTACTATCTGTACTTCTTACTGCCTTGTTATCATTATATCTTATTTAAATAAAAATGCACTTCTGTTTCACATTCTTCGTTTGTTTGGAGATTTGGTGGCTAACAGACTTTTATTCTGCTCCTCATGCCTATAGGCCTGGAGCAGACATTTCTGAGGCCTCACTGGATCCTGTCCCAGCTAACTTCCCAAACCTCTGGAGGAATCAGCTCTTGATTCCTCCAGCTGGAAGACGAATCCTCCATATTTACTCATGGTTGGTATATCCCTATTGCTGTGCCATGGGAGTTTGCAACTGGTGATATGACCCAGTGTAGCTCTGTCTACACAGAGCATTGGATCTGAATGTGCTCACCACAAAAAAAACACACACACATATATATACATGTGTGTGTGTATATATATATATATATATATATATATATGATAGAGGTATTAGCAGCTAAAGCTATGATGGTAGTCACATTGAAATACATAAATGTATGGAACCAATACCTTGTACACCTTCAGCTTATACAACTTTATCAATTATACCTCCATTAAAACATACAAAATATCATGTGAAGTCATGTCCTACTCTTTGTGACCCTGTGGACTGTATGTAGCCCGCCAAGCTTCTCCATCCATGGGATTTTCCAAGCAAGAATACTGGAGTTGGTTGCCATTTCCTTCTCGAGGGGATCTTCCTGACCCAGGGATCGAACCTGGGTCTCCCACATTGCAGGCAGATTCTTTACTGTCTGAGCCATTAGGGAAGCTCCAAAACCATATAAACCATTGTTCATTATTCACTGAAGATATAGAGAACTAGAAAGAGTGATTTTTCTTCCTTATTTTAAAAAGGCAGAAAAAAAGTACAAGTTCAGAAATTGTCTTGGAATCAACCAGCTGAAGTCACGGGGTAGCAAAGCAGCCATGTCTAAGAAAGATGCACATTTGCAGGGAGTGATAGATGATATATTTGCTTACCTAAAGCAAACACTTAATGATATATCTTACATTTTGTATGTTAAACTTTATTTCCATAATTCTACTATCTAGTTTGATTTTTTTCCTTTGACTGTGAACTATTTAGAAGTGCTTATTGTTTAGTGAATGAATTTTCTTTAATTTATTGTGTGACTTAATTGCACTGTGATCAGAAAATGGGTTTTGTATAATGGTAATTCCTTAAAATTTGATTGTGATTGTTTTATAACCATTATTTACTGTTAATGATCCTTATATCTTTTGCTTTTTCTTTGGTACTTATTTTCTATTTGTTTCTCCCCCTCCTTCCTTATCTTTTCTTCTTTTGAGTTGATTGATTTTCTTGTTTTATAACAAATCATGTGTACTCAATGTACATAAATGTTCTGGGCATATTTTAAAAGTTTTAAGTAGTCTTACTTCTGTAGTATATCTTTCTATATGCTTCCGTTAGATCAAACTTAATATGCCAAATATTAGGTGAATATGCCAAATATGACTAACTGAATATGTCCTTACTGTTATTTTACATTTCACCCATTAAATAATAAAACAAAGGTATTCAACATGAGGCCTAGCTCAGTCAGCAAGGGAACTGCCTGCAGTGCAGGAGACTCAGGTTTGATTCCTGGGTCAGGAAGATCTCCTGGAGAAGGAAATGGCAGCCCACTCCAGTATTCTTGCCTGGAGAATCCCATGAATAGAGGAGCCTGGCAGACATATGACTGAATGGCTTTCACTTCACATGATCCAAGACATATAGCAATAACTGTTTGTGATGATCATTTTCCCATTCTTATTTGATGTTAGTGTGTACATGTGAATGTGTGTTACTTGTTCAGCCGTATCTGACTCTTCACAATCCCATGGACTGTAGTCCTCCATGCTCTGTTCATGTGATTTCCTTGGCAAGAACACTGAAGGGCATTGCCATACCTTTCTCCATGGAAGGCATAATATAATAATATAAAATCCATTTATATTATTTTATGGTTAACCCAGATTTTATATATATATATATATGACAATATATCAAGATGTGTATAAGAGACAGGACTTTCTTTTAATGGGACCNGCAAGAACACTGAAGGGCATTGCCATACCTTTCTCCATGGAAGGCATAATATAATAATATAAAATCCATTTATATTATTTTATGGTTAACCCAGATTTTATATATATATATATATATGACAATATATCATATACTCACATATGCTCTGAATTATGTGTATTTGAAGTTATGCTAAAAATATGCATATATTAGGAAGCTAAAATTTTATATTTGTAGCATATACCTGCTGAATTATACAGTATTTTTTTTTTACTTTGTAATGACCATGTTTCCTCAAAAACTTTAATACTGTAATAGTTTCTTCATTTTATATGCTTAGTGCTATGAATCTTCCAAGCTATTTGATTTTTGCTTGTTTATTTTTTGGTGTCTCTTTAAAATAGCTAGATTTTATAAAGTTATTTTTTTTAAGTTCTAAATTATTTTCATCCTGTGTTAATGTCTGTTTATTTAAATTAGTGACATTTATGGTTAACAACTATTTTATCTTTTGCTTCTGATTTGGTACTTATTTTCCATTTGTTTATTTCCCTCCTTCCTTATCTTTTCTTCTTTTGAGTTGGTCGATTTTCTTTCAAATATATTCTGTGTGATTTCTTTTAACTACATGAAAATCTGTTTATGTTATTTATTCATTAACCCAGAAATTTCAGTATGTGTACTTAAATGATCAAAATATGTAATGCAATTACTAACTTTACTGTCTTCTCATACAATATAAAAACCTTAGCACAATTTTTCCAATCACTTCTTCTCAATTTCGATATTGTTGTTAGTTATTTTTACACTACTTTGGAGAAAAGTGTGAAGCTAAAGAAAGCCAAAATTGGTTTTTTATTAATATATTAATGTTAAAAATATTCCAAGGATCACAAACAAATTGCAAATCCCGTTTATCATTTTCACCACAATAAGGATTAATTGAAAATGAAGAGTGTAGAAAATGACATTNTGTATTGAGAAAAGTGTGAAGCTAAAGAAAGCCAAAATTGGTTTTTTTATTAATATATTAATGTTAAAAATATTCCAAGGATCACAAACAAATTGCAAATCCCGTTTATCATTTTCACCACAATAAGGATTAATTGAAAATGAAGAGTGTAGAAAATGACATTGCTGTTGTTATAAGAGCAACAGTTTCAGATATTGCATATCCTGGTGCTTCTAAAATTTTAATGTGCGTTGAAGTCACTGCACATCTTGTTAAAATGTAGATTCTGAATCGGTTGGTCTGAGATGAGGCATGGCATTTTGCATATCACAGAAATGAGTATGTGATGCTGGTAGTCATGGTCCATGAATTACACTTTAATGCAAAGTGCATGACCCATTTAAACACTGTAATAAGAATACATTTCATACAGAGGATGAAATGGAATCTACTACTACTTTTCCCACTTAGAAAAATATTGATAAATCTTTATCCCTTTTATTTTCAATGTGAGCAAAATATAGTCTCATGATTGTTAAATCTAAAACATATGAGTTTACTCATTGACTAACAAACAATACACTCCAAAAACGATATAAAATGAAAAATAGACTATTTATCTTTTCCTAACTACTCATTTGACATATGGATGTCGTTAATAAATAGATTAAAATAATCTATTCTGATGTTTATTTGTTGCAGTGAATAATCAACAGTCTGATTAACTTATTGCTTATCATAAAAATAAACATCAAAAACATGTAAACATTTGCACACTTTGTTATACTAAATATTTTTAAATTTACATTTTATATTCTCTATGGTAATTTTAAAGGAAATGTCACAACACATGTTGCTAAAATAAGAATAATAAATCAGTGATGAACTGATGCTATTAGTAACTTCTGAAATGAAAACACTATACAAATAATAAATATCTATGTATTAGCTATATATGATTATATCTTTATGTTTAATGTCTTTAAACCATAAATCAATCTGTTGTTGTTTTTTGTTGTTTTGCTGTTTTTCAAAATAGAATTGACTATATCAATTTAGGTACATATCAGTCATGAGATATATACTAGTCATTTTCCAAATTAAAACACTCAGTAAATACCTTTCAATTAACCTTTCCCATTTGGTTGCATGCCTGTACGTTCAGTCGCTGAGTCATGTCCAGCTCTTTGCAACCCTACAGGCTATAGCCTACCAGGCTCCTCTGTCCATGGGATTCTCCAGGCAAGAATACTGGAGTGGATTGCCATTTTCTCCCCCAGGGGATCTTCCCAAACCAGGAACTGAATCCATGCCTCCTGTGTCTCCTTCATTGGCAGGCAGATTCTTTACCATTGAGCCACCTAGGAAGCCTTCCCATTTGGTTATCCTGTTATATCCTAGAAATCACTTAATTCAGAGGAAAGTTAAATTTTTGTGTAGCCTATATTATCTAAAATTCTGCTTTTATTTTGTTTTGATTTAATATCTTTATTATTTATACTGCTTTACTGGTTTCTGTGCTCACAAATCTCCAATACATACCTTCTTAATTTATTGATTCTCAACATTTACCCAAAGCAAGAAGACATATTTATTTAAATTATGTCCTAAATATGTCATGTATATTTAACTGTTAACTTTGTTTTTTGAAGAAAATATACCTTATATATGAGTTATGCTGATGGACAACATTGTCAACGAATAAGACAGAGCATTAAAAAATAGTGCTTAAATGCATATGCAATATTTCATTTCACAGAGAGATCAAGTTGAATTTTAAAAGATGTGTTTAGCATAAGTAATCTTAACTCATTATTACCTATGTTTACTTTTTTCTCGACATGACTTAATCTTCCTATTTATTTCTGCATTATTATAAGAAACAAAAAGGAAGTAACTGCACTTAACCAGAATGTACAAGAGAATAACACGATTCATGTGTATCAACAGCATACCACAATGTACACTCAATGTATGGTTTGTTTTCCTTCAAAAATATGGTTTAACATATGTATACAGCTAAGGAATTCTGTTTAAAAATATTTAAAATAATCTTTATCATCATAATTATTAACAATTCCCACCCCTGCTGTCTGGCCTGAAGTAGAAATAAACTAAGTCTCACCAGTGAAAATCATGTCAGCACAAAGGACTAGATTAGGAATTCATAATTTTTATTTTTATTAAAATAAAACTAAAGACAGTTTTATCATGATTACACTACAAATTAGAAAGATTTTCTTCATTATTTACTGATTTATAAGTTTAATTATAAACTTCTCTGTTTTTATTGAACTGTCTTTATATGTAAACTGCCATAATTGGCATTAGGCACATCCATATTTAGAGCACAAAGTCATGTTATCTAGAGTCCATATTAATTAAAGGAAATATATGGAATTTTAATGACCTAGTTTCTGCGAATAGATTTGTATTTCAGACCCTACTTTCCTGTTTAGATAAAACACTTATTTGATGAAATTACCTAATCTTTGCATTGTTATATCAACAAAGAGAATAATAACTAGAACAAATAATTCTAAAATTTGTGTGGAAATACAAAAGCTCCTGAACAGCTAATACGATCTTGAAAAGAAGAATAAAGGTGGAGGTATCATGGTCTCTGATTTCAAATTCTACTACAAAGGAACAGCAATCAAAACAATATGCTGCTAGCATAAAATAGACACATAGATCAGAGAACAGAATAGAGAGCCCAGAAATGAACCCCCACTTACATGGCATCATTCTACAACAAAGGAGGCAAGAATATGCAATGGAGAAATAATAGTCTTTTCAATTTGTTTTGGAAGCTGTGCAGTTACATGGAGAAGAATCAAACTGGACCATTTTCTCATGCCACATACAAAAATAAACTCAAAATTTATTAAAGACTTATTTGTAGTTCTTAAAAACATAAAAGCACTAGAAGAAAACATAGACAGTGAGCTCTTTGATATTGGTCTTAGCAATACTTTTTGGATACCTTTCCTCAGGAAAGGGAAATAAAAGAAAAAGGAAATAAATGAGACTACATCAAACTAAAAGGTTTTACACAGTTAAGATTGTCAACCAAACAAAAAGGCTGCCTACCAAATGGGTGAAGATATCTGCTACAGTTATATAAGATAAGGAGTTAATTTGAAGATATAAAAATAATTTATACAACTCAACATCAAAAACAAACAGCAACAAAAGCCCAGGTAAGAAAAATGATCAGAGAACCTGAATAGACAATTTTTTCAAAAAGACATGCAAATAGCCAACAGGCACCTGAAAAGACACTTGACATTTTTAATCATCAGGGAAATGCAAGTCAAAATCATGATAAGTTATCACCTTGCACCTGTCAAAACGGCTGCTATTCAAAAGACAACAATTAACAAGTGTTGATAAGGATGTGGAGAAAAAGGAATCCTTGTGTCCTGTTGGTAGGAAAGTAAATTGGTTCATCTTTTATGGAAAATTGTACAGAATTTCCTCAAAAAATTAGAACTATGATACAATCCAGAAATTTTACTCCTGGATATGTATTTTAAAAAAAGAAAACAAACTTATGAATATATACACTTCTATGTTCATTGGAACACTATTTATAATAGATAAATGGATAAGGATGTGGTATATAGATGCAATGGAATATTAATTATAAAAAAAACAATGAAATCGTGCCATTTGCAAAAACATGGAAGGACTTAGAGGGTAATATGTGAAGTGAAATAAGTCAGAGAGATAAAGACAGTTGCTTTGTGATCCTATTTATATATAGAATCTAAAAAGCAAAATGAATGAGCAAACAAAACAGAATCATTAATACAGAGTACAAACTGGTGGTTGCCAGAGGGGAGAGGCATGGGGGATGAGAATAGTTGATGGAGATTAAGAAATGTGACTTCCAATTATAAAATAAATGAGTCAAGAGCATAAAATGTATGATGTGAGGAACATAGACAATATTAAAGTCATGTATTTCTATGGTGATGGACAAAAAAAGGTGAAAAACCCTTGGAATATGAACAGACATTGTATTGGACAAGAATAATAACACTCAATATTTTAGTATGTCTTTAGTATGTGTTTAGCTAGTCTAAGTACTTTCTATAGATTAAAAAGATATATACGTTCTATATATCTGTAACAACTCTGATATGCATATAAGGAAATAGAGGCACAGAGAGATTGTATAACTTTGCTTACATTCACACAAATGTTAAGTGGAAGAAGTGAAATCCAACTTGGACAACATTATAGGTGAATTATGTCCCTTCAAAAACATGTCTTGAAGTTTTAATTACAGTTCCTCAAAATGTGAACTTATTTGGAATTAGATTATTTGTTTGTGCACTTAACCAGATTAAGATGAGGTCATTAGAATGAGCGCTAAATCCAATATGAATAGTTTACTTATAAAATGGAGATATTTGGACACATATCCAGAGGGAAGATGATGTGAAGACACACAAGAAGAACTGGAAGATTGGAGTAATGTATCTACAAAATCACGAATGACTGAAGCCACCAGAAACATGGGAACATTTCTTTCCTGATTCCTTTAGAGGGAGAATTGTCCTGCTGACACTTTTCAGACAATAAATTTTCGTTATCATTTATCTGCTGCTGCTGCTAAGTTGCTTCAGTTGTGTCCAACTCTATGCGACCTCATAAACGGCAGCCCACCAGGCTCCCCTGTCCCTGGGATTCTCCAGGTGAAAACACTGGAGTGGGTTGCCATTTCCTTCTCCAATGCATGAAAGTGAAAGTGAAGTCGCTCAGTCATGTCCAACTCAGCGACCCCATGGACTGCAGCCCACCAGGCTCCTCCATCTATAGGATTTTCCAGGCAAGAGTACTGGAGTCGGGTGCCATTGCCTTCTCCATCTAGTGTGTGTTATTTTGTTATAGCAACTTAAGGATCAATGTTATCTCGAGAAAGTCATATAGTAACACTGTCTACTTATGAGACACATAGCTTTGATTGAGGTTGATAAAAGAAAATTACAGGATATAGTTTGGATTAGATTAACATATGTTAAAATATAAAAACACAGGCAACAAAAAAATAGCATAGTAGCAACCTTTTGGCTCCACTGTTTTTAAAATTAATGTCATTTATGTTACTTTGTAAGATATTTAAATATACTATTATTGAAAATAGAGAGCTTAATCTGATAATATAAGTTTACAAGGGAAAGACTGTACTATCTTTCAAGCACACAAGAAACTGGCTTCTACTATAGTCAATCAAAAAACTATCACATAAATCATTGAACCAAATACTTTGTAACTTGCTGTCTGCTGCCATGTCTTAGATTTAACTATTATCTTTTCATATTAAAAATAAATTTTTTGTAGCTTATCAGTAATTAGTTCTTACTTTGAAGAAAAATCTATTACTTTATCATCCAAATGTCTCTTTTCTAATGCATGTGTATTCAAAGTGAAAGTGAAGTCCTCAGTCATGTCCGACTCTTTGGGACCCCATGGACTGTAGCCTATCAGGTTGCTCCGTCCATGACATTTTCCAGGCAACCTTTTGTAGTATGGCTTTCAAGACAAATGACTCAAGATTGTCATTACATTAGAGTTTGTGTAATGTATTTCAGATTCTAGCAAGAACCTTCTTTGTACTGATTATACAATCTATGGCATCTGCTCATTTTCTGTTTTATTGTACTCTGTCAAAAACATTTTATTTTTAAAAATTTCATTGACAATGAGAAACATACAGTTCATTCACACTACTGGAATTGCTATCAGCCTTGCAAAGTGTGAGCATATCAAAATTTCTGACATTAATCATAGTAGTACACAATGTATGGCACATTGCATTTCAAGAAAATAATGTATAAAGATTAATACACTAAGTTTGTGCTTTACTGAATGGCATTTATTTTATCAAGTGGGGCCATCTCAATTAGTCCCTATAGTCTGAGAATTTTACTGTTGTCTTAAATTTTTCCACTAGTTTTCAAACTGCAATACTTCAGAAACACACATGAACAACCATAAGGCCCTACTACTTTAAAATGCTTACATTTTACATGTAAATAGTAAAAATTAAGAAAAGCTTTATTCAGGTATCCATATCTAACTTAACTTTTTAAAACATTTAAAAGGCCCCAGATCAAAGCAATATTTTGAACCAGGCTGAGTTGACTAAAAATAGAAGAGAAAATAGAATTAATTTGAAGCAGGGCAGAAAACTTGGCTGAATATAAATCTGCAGATTAGCCCTAATGATGGCTACACCAAACAGAGAATAAAATTATATGCAGTGGAGTTTTAAAGATAACAGAAGTTTGTAGATTAAAGATAACAAAATTGCATTGGATGAATATGTTGAACAGAGAGTGATGGCTATGAAAGTTTAGAGCCAATATTGTCAAATTGCATACAGATATTCATGAATTTGAAGAAAATTCAAAATAAGGATATTTCTTATCGAAAGGAGTTAGACTAATGGTTACTGAATGCCTAATGTGCCACACACTATTCAAAGTGCTGGAGTTATGGTGATGAACAAAACAGACCTGTTGCCATACTACTTATTTAGCAAAGCAATGACATTAGACTTTGAGAACAGAGATAACAAGTGATAAAAGCAAAGTAACCTGTTCTGAAGCTGATGCTGTAATACAGGTAAGAGATGACAGTGACTTCACAACTGAATGTAATGTGGTCTCCTAGGTAGAATCATGGAACAGAAAAAGAACACTAAATAAAAACTTAGAAGAACTGAATAAAGCAAGGGTTTTAGTTAACAACAGTGTATCAATATCAATAAAGGTTCAAAAATTGCACAAATATACCTTACTAATGTAAGATGTTAGTGATAGGAGAAAGGGTTGAGATATACAGGAATTCTGATCAATTTTTCTGTAACTCAAAAACTGTTCAAAACTTTAGGTTACTATTCATAAATATAATAAAATACAATGACAATATCATAATAATAGAAAAAAAAGCTTAATGTTATCTTTGCTGTCATCTGTATGTTTCTTCCTTACTACTCTATTTTGCTAAGAGGTCTATTGTCCTCTGGTTATCCTTTCTTGGGGGTCACTTTTTTAACCCCATACTAAAAACTATTTTACTCATACCTTCTGAAATTTCACAAGACTTGTTATTATGCTTCCTTTTAATAAGTCAGTACATCTCTGTGGGCTCTTATAATGTGACAACATCTGTCTATATTTTATTCAAGGACTTTTTTCCTATTATTTATTCAATTATTTCTCTCTCACTCCCCTATCTATTGAGTTTTCTTATTTTGGCACTCTGATATGAGGGCAGTTTTCCTTTTGTTATTTATTCTCCAGTGCTTTTTGTTTCAATTATGTCCCACTTCTATCTTTATCATTTCCATTCATGTTAAAAGATTTCATTTACTTCATAGTGAATGTGAAAAAGACTTAAACTTATTTTGTGTTGTTTATTTTCAGTCTTCTCATTGCAAATTTTTTATGGCAGTAATTGTACTTTAGTTTTCACAAACAATTTATTATTTTCTGCTTTTACCTGTGTGTGCTGTTTGCTAAGTTGCTCAGTCATGTCCAACTCTTTGAGACCCCATGGACTGTAGCCCGCTAGGTCCTTCTATCCCTAGGGATTCTCCAGGCAAGAATGCTGGAGTGGGTAGTCATTCTCTTCTCCAGGGGATCTTCCTGAACCAAGGATTGAACCCGCATCTCCTCAGCTCTTGCACTGGCAAGAGGATTCTTTAGCATTGGGCCACCTAGGAGGCCCCTCAACTTAAATGTTTGACCACACAATTCAAGTGGGTCCTTGGCCCTTACTGGAAATCCACTACATATCTCTAATTATTTATTTCTTTTCCTCTTAAACAAATTTTTCAAACATTCTTCAAAAAAGGTGTACCACCTCCTCACTTTTAACTTATGAGCTTAATTCTGATTTCAATAAAATTAAAAAAAATATATCAGTATAGAATTTTCTAATCCTACTACAACAAATCTGCCTCCACCTCTGTCCTCTTTTAATATAATAGCACTCTCTCCAACCTAACATCAGCCACTCCATCTTTGTGTAAATTCCATCATGTCTTAATTTCTTAGGTAGGCAAGTTGCTCAAATGTCTCAAGTTACTGCCTGTCCCCCTGGTTAAAGAATAATCTCTTTATGGAAGAAAATCAAACTTTTCTAGAAGCGTCCACATAAAAAGAAGACATCTGGCTTCCCAGCTGGTGCTAGTGGTAAAGAATCTGCTTGCAAAACAGGAACCACAGTTAAATGTGGGTTCTTGGGTCAGGAAGATCCCCTGAAGAAGGGAATGGCTACCCATTCCAGTATTCTTGCCTAGAGAATCCCATAGACAGAGGAGCCTGGAAGTTACACAGTCCGTAGGGCTGCAAAGAGTCAGACAGGACTGAAACAATTTAGCATACAAAAAAAAAAAAAAAAGATCGTCTTCTTTCATTTGATATCACCCTCTAAGGGCCATTTCTTTGTTACCCATTTTTGCCAGTGTTATCAAAGTAGTATTCCCAACCCACTGATCCACTTCATTGTTGTTAGTAATCCAGTTAGTTAAACAGGTGATTATTCCCAGCATTCATTTTAATATTTCAGTTCTCAATTTAGTGGACACTCACTTTCATTGTGGTTAGCTATTTATTCTTGAAGAATGAGTTTTACTATGCTTCCACTATTTTCTTGCTTTTCCTCTACTTTGCTGGTTCCTTGTTTAAGATAACCTATTGTTAAATCTTTATCTTCTAAATCACTGGATGATGGAAATGTTGGGGAAAGTTCTAAGGGTTTTTTTGTAAGAGTGATTTGTAACTATGTAAGTAAAGAGAAGGGCTTTGGTGTTGTAGAAGGATTGAGGAAAGAAAAAAGAGCAGACATGAAAGTGTGAAGGCACTTACTTTGCAAATAATTTGATTCTAAATAATAGATTTAAAGGGACAAAAGTAAGAAAATAAATTGCCAAGCAACCTATCTCATTTTCATTCACTTTGACTTATGTTGTTATCCAGTGAACAGGTAATACCTCCTCTGAATTCCCATACCATTTCACAGATGTCAAGATTAATTTTTCTTTCTTGAGGTTCTTAATGTTCTCATTCTCTCCTCTTAGTCCCTGCAATATATTACAGCTAATTTTCAAAATTAAGTGAATCTATTTCCCCTAAATTCTTCCTGGGAATATAAGAAGTTTGAATGTGTGACTTGCATCTTTTGAGGGCCTGGTCTTGAATACAAAGAAGGCAAAGCTTTGCAGGACATATTCATTCTCACAGTCTGTTTGATGGGAACATAGGAATGAAATTGCAGTTTTACTTCTTCCACATTCTCCTTTCTTTACTAGTTAACAATGGGATTATTTAAGAATAAACTCTATCACTCCTCTATTTCATTCTCTTGAACTTGTGATTGAACATAATTTATATGCTCTTATCATAGAGCATATTATGTCTTTATATGATTTTCATTTTATGTGATTTTTATTTTATAATGTTGGTTTTAGGACTTTTCTTCTCACTTAAAAGTATTTTGAGAGAAGGGTAAGGGCTTCCTAGAATAGATTCTCTTATTTGTTATATAACAATGAAATAGAATGCTAGAAACTGAAGAGAAACAAAGTGTTCCATTGTTTTTATTAAAATATTATTAATGTTGCTTCCATTATCTGTCCATAGGTGAGAGTATACATCACCTTGATATTACAGCACAGAAGTAGTGCTGACATTTCATCATTTGTTATATGACAAGAAAGTCTATTGGCTCCCACAAAGCAGTCTCCATAGATAATTCATGTCTGGTTTCTGAAAGAGAAGAGGTCCACTCAGTGTTTTACTACTCTTTTGGGGAAGATATTTGGGTCCATTTTGAATTCCATCACAAGTGCTTTTTGTTTTATGTTAGCTAAAGAGATAAAATTATTTCTTAGCTATATGACAGAAATTCTGAGCCTTATTTGGAGATTGCTGATAGGTTTTTCTCTATAACCAGCTAGAATTGGAATCAATAATCTTTTTTTAATATCCATTGCTAAATATAGCATGCACACATAAGCATTAATAAAGATTTTGTTGATTGAAAAAATAAATGACTAAAAAATTAACAATTACAAACTTAACAATGGCTATGGTTACATAACTTTCTCTTACAAAGTATTTCATGATATTTTGCATATATTTATGTATGAATATTTAAACTTATGATCATCCTTAATAAAAAAGAGATAAATGATAATAGATGACAGATTTTAAATGAATAAACTCTTTACCAATCACAGTGAAAAGCTATGAAATTTTATTAAGCATGTTTGAAATTCAGTGCTATTTTAGCCACAATTAAGATATTAACTCAAACTTTTAAATCATAATTTTTCTATTGAATGGTTCAAATTGTGAATCATTCTAATTTATAGGAGTTTATTTTATTTTTACATTTTTGAAATTTCAGAGAGTGAAACTTCACAAAGTTGTTACAAATGCATAGCTTCAAAATGGTTTTATGAAAATATTCATTAAAATGGAATTCTACTATGATTTATCACAAACTTCGATATATTTAAATATTTAATATATTTATGTGATATCTATCTTCTTTGACTGCTGTACTGGCTACTTGAGGCACTAAGAAACAGAACTGAATGGGAAGTTAGACAAGATACAGCTGGTGCTAGGGGTGCTTAGTCATTCAGTTGTGTTCGACTCTGCGACCCCATGGACAGTAGCCCCCCTAGGCTCCTCTGTCCATGGAATTTTTCAGGCAAGAATTCTGGTGTGTGTTGCCTTTTCCTTCTCCAGGGGATCTTCCCAACGTAGGGATCAAACCCAGGTCTCTTGCACTGCAGATGGATTCTTTACCTGCTGAGCCATTGGGGAAACCCTAAGATACAAATATTTAGACATGTATTTTCCTTCTTTGTAACTCTGTGAAAGAAATGTGACCTCTTTGGGATTATATGTAAAATCCTATATTACTGGAAGATATGTAAATATTAAGACTTTTAGTAAGTTCTATCTTATATAACTGAAGTACTTTCGTGTCTTATACTGCCAAAGTAATGCAAACATAGGAAGATACTTTATGTAAAATTGGTCTCTAATTTTTTAAAATTTCACTCGTGTATTAAATAAAACACTGGGACTAGTTAACTCTTCTTTAAAAGTTGTTTTTTAACCAACTAAAATTTATGAATTGCATTCAAATTAAGCAAAATATATATACTTTTTCATTTTATAAAATATTTTATCATTTATTTAACTTATACTGAACTTTATCTCGTTGTTGTTATTGTTCAGTCATTAAGTCGTGTCCAACTCTGTACAACCCCGTGGACTGCAGCACTCCAGGCTTCCCTGCCCTTCACTGTCTCCCAGAATTTGCTCAAATTCATTTCCATTGATGAGTCAGTGATTTTATCTAGCCATCTCATCCTCTGCCACCCTCTTCTTTGCCTTCAATCTTTCCCAGCATCAGAGTCTTTTCCAATAAGTGGCTCTTTGCATCAGGTGGCCAAAGTATTGTGGTTTCAGCGTCAGCATCAGTCCTTCCAATGAATATTCAAAGTTAATTTCTGTTATGATTGATAGGCTTGATCTCCTTGCTGTCCAAAGGACTCTCAAGATCTTTTCCAACACCTCAATTTGAAAGCATCATAAATTTGAAAGTATTTTATCTTATGCATTATCATTTGTTGTTGAACTTTCTTTTGGTTTCTTTCATATAAAGCAACATTTGCTTCAGGAATGATTATCTTTCATGTATACGGAAGTCATATGACTATCTGATTTTTTTTTTTTTGAGGGCCAGAATTAGCCTACTTAGCTTATCAACTAGAATTCTAATGATTTTAGAATCACACAATATCAAAAGAGGAACCATTAACTTGAATAAATTGTGAAAATTCACATTTCAATATAAGTACTGTAATTTTTGCTCAATTGATTTTTTTTTGATTATTCAAACTAAGCTATGTTCCACCTTTTGCAAATGCTATGAAAAATAACAACATAATCCCAGGATGGATTTACAATAATGTAATTTCTATTTTCTCTCTAAGTAAGAAAGTATTTTTCATGCTTTTTTCTTATTAATAAGCTATTGGCTACTTTGATGGGTTGGTGTTACTTAATGATTCATCTCTGAGAAAGTAATACATTTCTTATTTATAGATGTATTTCTCAATATTTCTAGCATAATACTACTTTTGAAAATATTTCCATATGTAATATTTAACTGTTATGATTTAAACTTTTCCACAGGTTACATTATGTCCAATTTATAACTAATAGTAACTTTATTAACCACGTGTGTTTAAGGTAAATATTTTTAATACACTTAATGAATAATAATTTAAAAAACTACATCTTTTTTTGTGTGGTGTACATTTACTTAGGTCAGATATGTGAATTGTGCTTAACTCTTAGAAATATTTCAAAATGAAGATTTTTCAAGGTACCTTTTCCCTTGTTCTTAAAATCCATTTAGAATTTCTTTGAGAAAATGTATCACAGTCTTAAGTAACCTTAGTGACTGCATCATAAACAATTTAAGTAAGGTGTGCTGTTTCTCAGAAATAAATCTTTCTTTGTAGTTGACACAATAATAGCTAACACTTTTATAGCTCTTACCATGTGCCAAATATTTCTAAGTACTTTGAGTATATTAACACACTTAATCTTCTTAATGACTGTATGAGTTAGTGACCATTTTGAAGTTGAAAAAAAACGAAGGAAAAAGTGGTGAAGTAACTCACTCCATGTGTATTACAGAGTTAGTAAGGAGAAAAACCAGGACTCTCACCCAAGTGCTTTGGCGCGTTCTTACAGCTTGCTCTTAGTTGGTAGCTCTGTTAATATTTTTGCTCCTTCTGTCTCATCATATTTAAATCCATTATCTCCTTAGAATATAGAAAAGCAAAGAAACCTACCATATATTTTTTTTTCAGATATTTTTAATATTAAATAAGGAAAATGATATTTCTCAGCTACTAATGAAGGAATTGAGACATTTAGATTATGAGGTTAACACCAAAGATCTATCTACTCAAGAACAAATGCTTACCAAGAATTTTAAATTCTGGAGGGAAAAAGGATTTAAAATCATGAAAGTGCCAAAATAAGAAAAAAATGTACTGATAGTGATGAATTTCAGTGATATTATGGGTTTTAAGGAATGGTAAAACAATTTCATTAAACAGCTGAACCATAAAACATATATGCTTCAAAATTTTGAAGGAAATCAATCTTTATTGAAATATCAGTATATTTGAGTATATAAATTATATATACTTACCTATGCCCATATATGTATCATAAATATAGCGAATATTATTTTTTAAACAATATAATAAAAATTTTATGTGATCACAGTGAATATATTCATTTGGATAAATGTTTATCAAAAATCTTTCAGTTAATTAAGTAAATTAATTGCTATGAAATGTCCTAAAACTTCTATATTTTACCTCTGAGTATTCTACAGCAAACTTTAATATATAATTCCTTGGAAGATCAAGGTACTGAGCACAGCAAAAACAAATGAGTAGTTAGTCCTTGATAAAATGTTATAACTCATATAAAATAATTTTCCTTTGAAGTAGCAATATATCCAGATATGATTAAACTCTTCAAAAATAGTTTGAAATATTTCATTAGTTTTTTTTTTCTTCTAATTATTGGTCTGGTCAGCTTTCATTTGTCTCAAAAATATTTATTTTCTGTGTGAATTAGTGTGTCAAAGTGCAGGCAAAAACCACAGCAGTTGTTTTAACTTAGAAAATTTAGTATTAACAATTCTAAATTTGATACAAGTTTTTATTTAGGTAACTGTAAAAGCAAAATAAAAAGACAGAAATGTTCCTTAGAAAACAGAGAACAAAGGGAAGAAGTTGGGATTCTTAAAAGTTTGAAGTTTAAAAGGGAGGCCTTAAAGAACTAAAGCTCAAATCTGTCAGAATTTATATCTGTGCTTTGAGAAGGAGCTCCATGGCCCTGGCTCCAGGCTTATCAGATGGTTCTCCAACAGAGAGGTGAGGGTTATGTCCCTTTCCTTTAATTCACTATCATAATGCTAGCCAAGAAAATGCATCACAAGTGATGCTGTGTAATTTGAGTCTGTGTCTGAAAATCTTCCTTTGTTTCTCATAGAACACTTGTGGGGCAATCACTTGCTAGGTAAAAAGTCTATCTGCTCTGACACTACAGTGGTATAGAACTCATTTGTATGTATTGTATTAATAGTAAGTACCCTAACTGAGCTACCAGTCGACAGCCAGCATCAATTGCTAGCAATGAAATGAATCATGCTGTATGAAGGACCAATTATGCCAGATGATGATTGCATGACTTCAGTTTTAATCAATAGCTAACTTCAGTGGCACAGAACACCCCAAGTCAAGCCCATACTGAGTCCTTGAACTACTAGTCTATTATATTTTTTAAAATGGGGGTTTTATACTTACAGAATGTTACATTTTGGAGGTTGTTATGTGGCAGTAAAAATTGGAGCAGAAGTAACAGTAAGCAACTAAAACGTAATATGAAATAACTGTATGCATATGAAAAAGTAAAATGTAAAAGCTCTTTATTCCTTCTCCAACCTTGCAGATTCTTTCAAGTGCTCACTGTTGGCAATGCCTCGTTGGGTGGTAGCTGGCAAAACAGAAAAGCATTTTGCTGAATTTTAGTTTCTGCATCACAAAGATGAATATAAAATAGCAGAATTAGAGCTGAGACACAATAGTTTAATAGATGGTGCTGGATATTTATATAAAGGATGAAGATGATTTCAGGCTAAAACTGAAATTTTGATTACACATAATAATATTTACAGTATTACTTTTTTAGGTATTAAAAATAATCACAAAATAGAAAACTAGGATATGAGTTTGAAAAATAGTTAATATGGGTTAATATTAAGTGAAACTAATCTACTTAATAGAGTCAGCGTACATTAAATTTGATCTCAGTTACCACTGCCATGAGTAAAAAATAGCTGATTATTAATACAGCTTTCAGATAAACTCATATTGTCAGTAAAAAGACTAACACACATTTAACCTGCCTCTTGTCACTGTTGATACTCTGGCCGCATTACTAGTGTAACTTCATGAATTAAAAAGAAAAAAATTCCAAAAAGTAAGAATCAAGACACATTACATATTTCCTTTTTGCTATTCCCTACTCAGACTGGTCTTATTATAGTGTATTTGCTCCTATTAATATTATTCCTATCAAAATACCAATAGCATTTTTCATAGAACTAGAACAAAAAATAATTTTAATTTATATGGAAACACAAAAGGCTCCAAATAGCCAAGCAGTCTTGAGAAGGAAAAATAAAANTGGTCTTATTATAGTGTATTTGCTCCTATTAATATTATTCCTATCAAAATACCAATAGCATTTTTCATAGAACTAGAACAAAAAATAATTTTAATTTATATGGAAACACAAAAGGCTCCAAATAGCCAAGCAATCTTGAGAAGGAAAAATAAAACTGAGGAAGCAGACTTCCTGACTTCACTTCTATAACATAAGATTACAGTGATCAAAACAGTATGATATTGGCACAAAAACAGAAATATAGATCAATGAAACAGAATAGAAAGCCCAGAAATAAATTCATACATCTCTGATCAACTAATCTACAAGAGAGGAGTCAAGAAAATACAATGAAGAAAAGAGAGTCTTTTAAATAAATGCTGCTGGGAGAACTGGACAGCTGCATGTAAAAAAATGAAACTACAGCACTCTAACACCATATGCAAAAATAAACTCTAAATGGATCAAATCCCGAAATGTAATGATGGACAGTATAAAATTCTTAGAGGAAAACATCGGTAGCACTCTTTGACATTAATCACAACAATATGTTTTTGATCCACTCCCTTGAGTAATGAAAATAAAAACAAAGATAAACAAATGGGACCTAATTAAACTTAAAAGTTTCTGCACAGCAAAAGAAATCATGAACAAATCAAAAAGCCCACAGAATGGGAGACAATATTTGCAAATGAAGAGACTGACAAGAAATTAATCTCCAAAACAGCTCATGAAGATCAATGGTAAAGCTTTTTTTTTTTTCCCCAATGGACAAGAGATCTAAATAGACATTTCTCCACATAACATATACAGATGGCTACAAAGCACATGAAAAGATGCTCAGCATCAGTAAATATCAGGGTAATGTAACTCAAGCTGCTGTGAGGTAATTGGCCATCATCAAAAAGTCTACACACAATAAATTCTGCAGAGTGTGTGGAGAAAATGGAACCCTCCTACACTATAGGTGGGTATATAAATTGGTACAATCATTATGCAGAACAGTATAAAAGTTCATTTAAAAAATAAATATAGAAATACCATATGATCCAACAATTCCCACTCCTGGGCATATATATGAAGAATTCAATAATTTAAAAAGGATACTTGCACCCCAGTGTTCATTAAAGCACTGTCTACAATAGCGAAGATACGGAAGAAGCCTAAGTGTCCATTGACAGAGGAATGGATAAAGAAGATGTGGTGCATATATGCAATGGATTATTACTGAGCCATTAAAAAGAATGAAACGATGTCATTTACAGTACATGGATGGACTTAGAGATGATCATATTGAGTAAAGTCTGACAGAGAAAGACAAAACCATATGATATTGATAATATGTAGAATCTAAAAAAAAAAGNAATGGATAAAGAAGATGTGGTGCATATATGCAATGGATTATTACTGAGCCATTAAAAAGAATGAAACGATGTCATTTACAGTACATGGATGGACTTAGAGATGATCATATTGAGTAAAGTCTGACAGAGAAAGACAAAACCATATGATATTGATAATATGTAGAATCTAAAAAAAAAAGGTACAAGTGAAAATATAAAATAAGAATAGAATAACAGATGTAGAGAACAAACTTATGGTTACCAAAGGGGAAAAAGAGAGAGAGACAAATTAGGTAACTGGGATTGACATATGCATACCACTATGTAAAAAATAGATAACTAAAAAGGACCTACGACTGTATAGCATGTGTTTCCCTGTGGCTCAGATGGTAAATAATCTGCCTGTGATGAAAGAGACTTGGGTTCAAGCCTTGGGTCTGGAGGATCCCCTGGAAAAGAGAATAGCTACCCAGTTCAGTATTCTTTCCTAGAGAATCCCATGGACCGAGGAGCCTTGTGGATTATAGTCTATGGGTTTGCAAAGAGTCAGACATGACTGAGCGTGCACATATGCACACACACACACACACACACACACAATGTATAGCACAGTAAACTCTACTCAATGCTTTGTAATAATCTATATTAGGGAAAAAAATCTTTAAAAACTGTGGATATATGTATATGCATAACAGATTCACTTTGCTGTGTAGCAGAAACTAACACAAGATACTATAAATCAACTATATTCCATTAAAAATTTTTGAATTAAATAAAACATACCAAGAAACCCATTCTTCTGAACAATATTAAGGAAAGTCTATAATTTACAACATCTTAATATTCTTTAGATCTTGCAAATATTAATCTGTCAAGCACTCCTTTTAAGTATGGATTTTTTATTACCTTAATAATACATTATCAGTTCAGTTCAGTCTCTCAGTCGTGTCCAACTCTTTATGACCCCATGGACTGCAGCATGCCAGGCTTCCCTGTCCATCACCAACTCCCGGAGTTTACTCAAACTCATGTCCATTGAGTCAGTGATGCAGCCCAACTATTTCATCTTCTGTCATCATCTTCTCCTCCCACCTCCAATCTTTTCCCAACATCAGGGTCTTTTCCAGTGAGTCAGTTCTTCATGTCAGGTGGCCAAAGTATAGAAGTTTCAGCTTCAGCATCAATCCTTCCAATAAATATTCAGAACTGATTTCCTTTAGGATGGACTGGTGGGATCTCCTTGCTGTCCAAGGGACTCTCAAGAGTCTTCTCCGACACCACAGTTCAAAAAATAAAATATTATTATTCTCATTTTATATTGAGAAAATTGAATTATCATTAAGATTACAAATTTCCCTAATGTAACTCATCAGCAGAGGTGTGGCTTGTCCCTGACCTGCTGCAGGGTCGGGGCACTGAGTGAGGCAGTTGGTGCATGGGACCTTTTGAAGTAGGTAATTGTCTTCATTACTCCACCATAGTTTGACCTCAGGTCAAAGGACAGGGAGTGGACACAGTCCCACCCACCAACAGAAAATTGGATTAAAGATGTACTGAGCATGGCTCCACCCATCAGAACNAAAAAAAAAAAAAAAAGAGAGAGAGAGGAGAATGTTTTGCAAAGACAGTGGTTGCTAACTGTGTCAAATGATGCTGAGATATTGAGTAAAATAAGCCTGAAAAATCTCCACTGGATTTGGCAACATGGAGTTCTTTAATGACCTTGAGAAGAATAGTGTGGGAGGTAAAGGGGTGAACAAAGCCAGTTAGTTTACAGTAGAATTAATTGTGAGTAGGAAGTGAGAGAGTGGATGCCATATGGACAGAAATCTTCCAAGAAGTGTGACTATGAGGGGACATGAGGAGATTGGACAATACAGAAGGGAACTGTGTTAGGCACCTCTTTTATGTCACTTCAAATCTTGGCTCCAGTTTTTACCCCAGCCACTGCCTTGGTAAGCTCTAAGCAGAGTCAGTCTGCTTCCCATAGGTTTTACTTGACAGTGCTTTGCCTTGGGCCCCTCCTACTCTGGGGCTTCTTTACTTTGTAGCTAGGAACTCCTGAGGGAAACTTTTCGGTTTTCATGCCTATGTAACCCAGAATCCACTGGAGATAATATGCCGGTGGGTAATGGGAGCTGATGCCTTTATTCCCTTTTTTCCCTTGGGTGGATGACTTTGAGACATATTTCATAAGTCTATGGAGAAGGACCCATGAGGCTGAACATCAGGTACCTTTAAAAGTGGTTTAAAGAAAGCAAGCATCTATGTATTACCTTTTCTGCTTCCCATGTTTTGCCCCTCTGTCCCCAACCCTGAGATCACTTCTAGATAAACCACCTACCTGTATGCAAGCTTTCAACTCATACTATAGCCCGATGGGGAGAATCTGGTAGAAAAGGAAACAGTGAAGATACAGAAGAGGGAAGAGATAACTAATGGAGCAAGGCCTTTGAGGAAGCAAAAGGAGATGGGACCCAGAGTGCTGTGGAGAAACTGACTTTTTGAAGGAGAAAAGACATTTCCTCTATTGTGAGACAGGAGAGCACATGAAGATAAATATGGGGCATGTCTGTTTGCAGTTTGGCGATTGTGTTGATGAGAGAGTTCTGTTTGTATGAGTTAGGGTTCAACTAGAGACATAGACCCAGTAGAAGGTGGGTATATATAGAGAGATACTAATGGATTGCAAGGAATTGACTTGTACGATTGTAGGGTAGCTCCAAAATTTGTAGGGCAGACTGTGAGGAAGGGCACAATGGCTGAATTTCTTCCTAATCAGGAAAGCGTCCAGTCTGTTCTTAGGACCTTCCCACTGATTAGAATCAGGCCAACCCAAAATATCTGGGATAACTTCCCTCACTAACAGTCAACTGATTATGGATATCAAGTGTATTTACTAAATACCTTACAGCAATACCTAGATTAGTGTTTGAACAGCTGAGGGCTGCAGCCCAGCCAAGTGGACACATCAAAAGACCATCACATGAAACTGGAGCCTGTTATACAGAGTGAAGTAAATCAGAAAGAAAAACACCAATACAGTATATTAACACATATGTATGGAATTTAGAAAGATGGTAACGACAACCCTATATGCAAGACAGCAAAAGAGACACAGATGTAAAGAACAGACTTTTGCACTCTGTGGGAGAAGGGGAGGGTGGGATGATTTGAGAGAATAGCACTGAAACATGTATATTACCATATGTGAAACAGATGACCAGTNCAAAACTGATCACATGGACCACAGCCTTGTCTAACGAGGTCACCCAAGAAGGACAGGTCATGGTGGAGAGTTCTGACAAACTTGGTCCACTGGAGAAGATAATGACCCCATACCCCAGAAATAGTATGAAAAGACAAAGATATGACACTGAAAGATGAACTCCCTAGGTCCATAGATGCCCAATATATTACTAAACAAGAGTAAAGAAATAACTCCAGAAAGGATGAAGAGAAAACAACACCCAGTTGTGGATGTGACTGGTGATGGAAATAGAGTCCAATTCTGTAAAGAGCAATATTGCATAGGAACCAGGGTGTTAGGTCCATGAATCAAGATAAATTAGAAGTGGTCAAGCAGGAGATAACAAGAGTGAACATTTACATTTTAGGAATCAGTGAACTAAAATGGATTGGAATGGGTAAATTTAATTCAAATGACCATTATATCTACTACTGTTGGCAAGAATCCCTTAGAAGAAATGGAGTAGCTCTCATAATCAACAAAAGAGTCCAAAATGAAGTACTTGGGTGCGGTCTCAAAAACAACAGAATGATCTCTGTTCGTTTTCAAGGGAAACCATTCAGTATCACAGTAATTCAAGTCTATGCCCCATCCAGCAATGTTGAAGAAGCTGAAGTTGAATGGTTCTATGAAGACCTAGACCTTCTAGAACTAACACCTATAAAAGATGTCCTTTTCATCATACGGGACTGGAATGCAAAAGTTGGAAGTCAAGAGATACCTGAAGTAACAGGCAAACTTGGCCTTAGAGCACACAGTGAAGCAGGGCAAAGGCTAACAGAGTTTTACCAAGAAAACACACTGGTCACAGAAAACACCTTCATCCAACAACACAAGAGAAAACTCTACACATGGGCATCACCAGAGGGTCAATACCTAAATCCAACTGATTAAATTCTTTGCAGTCAAAGATGGAGAAGCTCTATACAGTCAGCAAAAACAAGATGGAGAGCTGACTGTGGCTCAGATCAGGAACTCCTTATTGCCAAATTTAGACTTAAATTAGAGAAAGTAGGAAAAACCACTAGACCTTTCAGGTACCTAAATCAAAACCCTTATGATTATACAGTGGAAGTGACAAATATATTCAAGGGATCAGATCTAATAGACAGAGTGCCTGAAGAACTATGGACGGAGGTTCATGACATTGTACAGGAGGCAGGAATCATGATCATCTCCCCCAAAAAAGAAATGCAAAAACTCAAAATGATTGTCTGAGGAGGCCTTACAAATAACTGAGGAAAGAAGAGAAGGCAAAGGCAAAGGATAAAAAGAAAAATATACCCGTTTGAATGTAGAGTTCCCCCCCCAAAAAAGGAAAAATAAGAAAGTGTTCCTCAGTGATCAATACAAAGAAATTGAGGGAAACAAAGGAATGGGAAAGACTAGATATCTCTTCAAGAAAATTAGAGATACCAAGGGAACATTTCATGCAAAGGTCACAATAAAGGATAGAAATGGCATGGACCTAACAGAACCAGAAGATACTAAGAAGAGGTGACAAGAATATACAGAAGGACTATATAAAAAGATCTTAATGACCTAGATAACCACAATGGTGTAATCACCCACCTAAAGTCAGACATCCTGGAATGCAAAGTCCAGGGGGCCTTAGGAAGAATCACCAGGAACAAAGCTAGTGGGTGATGGAATTCCAGCTGAGCTATTTCAAGTCCTAAATTATGATGTTGTGAAAATGCTGCACTCACTATACCAGCAAATTTGGCAAATTCAGCAGTGGCCACAGGATAGGAAATAATCAGTTTTCATTCTAACCCCAAAGAAGGGCAATGTCAAAGAATGTTCAAGCTACCACACACTTGCACTCATCTCACATGCTAGCAAAATAATGCTCAAAATTCTCCAAGCCAGACTTCAACAGTACATAAACCATGAACTTCCAGATGTTCAAGCTGGATTTAGAAAAGGCAGAGGAATCAGATTTTCAAATTCCCAACATCCATTGGAACATTGAAAAAGCAAGAGAATTCCAGAAAATCATCTACTTCTGCTTTATGGATTACCCAAAGTCTTTGACTGAAAAATTCTGCTTTATTGATTAGCCCAAAGTCTTTGACTGAAAAATTCTGAGAGAGATGGGAGTAACCACCACCTGACCTGCCTCCTGAGATATCTGTATGCAGATCAAGAAGCAACAGTTAGAACTGAACATGAAACAATAGACTGGTTGCAAACTAGGAAAGGTGTCCCTCAAGGTTTTATATTGCCACCCTGCTTATTTAACTTATATGCCGAGTACATCATGCAAACTGCAGGCTGGATGAAGCACAATCAAGATTTTGCCAGAAATATCAATAACCTCAGATATGCAGTTGACACCACTCTTATGGCAGAAAGTGAAGAAGAACAAAAGAGCCTCTTGATGAAAGTGAAAGAGGAGGGTGACAAAGTTGGGTTAAAACTCAACACTCAGAAAACTAAGCTCATGGCATCCAGTCACATCACTGCATGGCAACTAGATGGGGAAACAGTGGAAACTGTGAGAGACTTTATTTTCCTGGGCTTCAAAACCACTGCAGATAGTGACTGCAGCCATGAAATAAAAGACACTTGTGCCTTGAAAGGAACACTATGACAAACCTAGATGGCATATTGAAAAGCAGAGACATTACTTTGCTGACAAAGGTCAGTCTAGTCAAGGCTACGATTTTTCCAGTAGTCATGTATGGATGTGAGATTTGTACTCTAAAGAAAGCTGAGTGAGGAAAAATTGATACTTTTGAACTGTGATGTTTGAGAAGACTCTTGAGAGTCCCTCGGACAGCAAGGAGATCCAACCAATCCATCCTAAAGGAAATCAGTCCTGAATATTCATTGGAAAGATTGATGCTGAAGCTGAAGCTCCAATACTTTGGCCACCTAATGCAGAGAATGGACTCATTATAAAAGACCCTGATGCTAGGAATGATGATTGCAGGCAGGAGGAGAAGGGGACGACAGAGGATGAGATGGTTGGATGGCATCACTGACTCGATGGACATGAATTTGAGCAAGCTCCAGGTTTTGGTGATGGACAGGGAATTCTGGCTTACTGTAGTCCATGGGGTCACAAAGAGTCGGACACGACTGAGCAACTGAACTGAACTGAATGTAAGTCATCTAGCACGAAAGATTGATAGCGTCTGTGATTTGATAAATGGAGAAGTAACCAAATTATATTTCCCAAAGTAAATATATACATACATATGTGTATATAATAGCCATTTNGGGTCACAAAGAGTCGGACACGACTGAGCAACTGAACTGAACTGAATGTAAGTCATCTAGCACGAAAGATTGATAGCGTCTGTGATTTGATAAATGGAGAAGTAACCAAATTATATTTCCCAAAGTAAATATATACATACATATGTGTATATAATAGCCATTATGTTGCCTATCATAATCTGATCTTGTTTGAAATATTTATCTATACATATATGTTTCATATATATCATATGACTTTGTTACTTTTTTGGGGGGGTTCTATTTGAGAACAAAAATGATAGCATTTAACTAACAACATATAGCAGAATGAAATATTTTCTGCTTTCTAAACAAAAATAAAATATTAGGACAACAAAAAAGGGACATCTATTATTTGATGTGTTTGACTATAAAGAGAATGCTAAGTCCTGTCAGAAAGTGAAGGGCTGAATAAATGATATTTATTTATTTAATTTTTAGTTTTACTTTANCTGTTTACCTATTTACATCCATTTACTATACAAGGAAATAATGAATTAAAAGTATAGAATAAAGAGGCAATGTTTAATTCTGAGAATAAAACTTGTGCAAGTTAACTCTGAGGCAATAAATTATTGTTAACTATCAAGTCGCTCATTTAAGTGGGATTATCTTAACGAAATTGTCTTTCCAAAAATGATGCTTTCCCATTATGTTTAGTCATTATAATAAAGAAAATAAAGGATTTTCCTGTTTTTTCTATTATTTTTCCTTCATCTTGATTCTCCTAGTCTCCGAAAGGGAAATGAATATAATTTTCTAAGATATTTCTCAGAATCAAATGGTGATGAAGACAAAAGTCAAATTATCTTTTGAAGTTTGAAAATAATAATTTTTTTCTCCCTGAAACATTATCTTCTTTCTCCTTCCTCACAAAACAAGTAGGCAACAAATTTTTTTAAGAGCATAGTTCNAAGATATTTCTCAGAATCAAATGGTGATGAAGACAAAAGTCAAATTATCTTTTGAAGTTTGAAAATAATAATTTTTTTCTCCCTGAAACATTATCTTCTTTCTCCTTCCTCACAAAACAAGTAGGCAACAAATTTTTTTAAGAGCATAGTTCTGTAAATCATCAATTTAGAAATTAAATATTTATTGTCAAAGAGTGTGGATAATAAAGTAACCATAAACTTCATTAAAAATTTTTTATTTTATATTGGTAGTATAGTTGATTAACAATATGATGGGGACAGTCGTGATGATAGCTATGGTTAGTCTGGTGTTGATGACATTATGGTAGGGTGATGTGATGCTGATGCAGTCCATGAGATGGAGAAATCTCTGCTCATGAAGGACTTCCTTCAGTTCATGTCAGATTGTTAAATAGCTATTGAAGATTACATGAACTTTAAAAAAAAAAGATTGGAAATAATACAAATAAGCAATTACCTCCAGATTTGCTCTATACAAATTAATATGCAGTAAATAAAATGTTCCAGAAAATACTTGTGATTATGAGGTGTCCAGAAATATGGAAATTTGTGTAGTATGGTGCTTAGGAATTTGTTCTAAAATTAGAATCTCTAATTAAAATTAAAATTTAAAATTAAATTAGAACTAATTAAAATTAAGTTCTAAAATTAAAAAAGAAAAAAGTTGCATCACTTACGTGCTTCGTGGCTTTTAACAATGACGCTTAATCCAGACAAACTTAAGTTTTACCACCTCTATAAAGTGTGTTATAACATTGACTTAATGATACAATTATATAAAGAGGCTATGTAAGAGGGTCTAACACAGTTCCAAAATACATTAAACATTAAATACATATTATTGTAACTCTTCATAGTATTAATGCTGTATTGTTGTTATTGTTATTTTTTAAGAATGAATTATAATGTTTAAAGACCAAAAGAATATATAAGTATTAGTCTCTTACTGGGAAGAATTTCTAATAGATGTAAAATGTTTGAAAAATATTCATTATCTCTCAAAACATGAGCAGAGACACCTGAAAATATGCAAACTGCAAAATATTTATTGTAGTTCAGATAGAGCATAGACTGTGGAAGTGGCATGGCTATATGAAAACAGTGAAATAATGATAGAATTGGGGCATTGGAATATGTTTATGGTTGCCCTTTGTTTACAAAAGACGAGGGGGAAAATGTCAATGAAAACAAGAAAAATAGTAAGTAATATATTCATGACAGGTTTAGTAGAAAAACACAGCATAACTTTGTAATCAAAACTTTGATTTTGAAAATTTGGTTAACAACTTATGAGTTAAATATTAAGCAATTTATTTGATTTTCTGATTAGATTGGCTAATATATCTGTATATATAAAATAAAATTTTCACAGCTACCTTGCAGGATAACAATAAAGATTAAATAGGTTATATAATATTAAACTAATTTTATTGTCTCCTAGGAAAATAATTATGATTCATAATAATCCAAATAATAACAGAAGTTTAAGAAAAATATGAATACAGATTACTTTCCTAAATGGAAAATAACAAACTCAGAAATTCTAATGAAAGTAATTAGAAGAAAGTGCTGATCCATTTTCACTCATGGATACACATATCTAGGCCTCCAAGAAATTGGGCCATCTGTGTGCCCTACAACTTCATTGCTCTGTGAAAGCTTGCTACTGAATGCAACTCAGCTAAATCTAGAGCAAATTAAATAAGTATGTATTTATTTTCAAGTGCGTTAGTCATTTATTTTGCTGTCAGGAAATGTTTTTATTTGTTGTCTTTGAGTTTCACATCCCTAGTAATTTTACTGCATGTTTAAGCAGGAAATCATTAGCCACTCTTCTTTATGGCTGAGTGACTTGGCAAACTTGAGCTTAATATCATGTCATATTCTCTGAGTTATATATTCTGAAAAATTCCTAACTGAGAGTATTCAAAAGAGGATTCATCATGTACAAAATTTGTTTAATAAATGGTTTATCTTTTAACCTAAGTAATGTGAAAGTTCTAGTTCTCTATTTTATTTAGTTACTTCATAAATAAATAATCGATATAGTAAGAAATCTCAAAACAGATGAAGATTTGTGTGGAATTTACTCCACAATTTAAAAATACAAATTTGTAAACTTTACAGAAAGTTAAGCTTGTATTAAAAGACCTGTCTATCTTTTCTTTTTTTCTCTATGGCTCCTCCCTGGAATGGCACCATACTTCTGATTTTTACCAGCTCTCACATCTGCCTTTTACCTAAGGTTCTTTCAAAATATATCCTAGCATAAAATTGAAACCTTTAAGGTGGGAGGAATATCAACAGCTTACTTAATTTCGCTTATAACATATCTCCTTGTGCCTAAAGTGGCGCTGCTGCTCACAGTCCTTCTGCACAGAAACAAGACGTGTTTCGTGTACACACGAAATGTTCTTGGTTGATATTCATCCAGTTTGATTTTCCTGTTATCTAAGTAGCTGTTGCTGCCATGAATGTTTGCAACATTTTATTTTCCTCTGCTTATAAAAAGGAATTCTTGTTATATTTTTTATACCTCTTCTTATATGATTTCTGTATTCAAGTAGTATGATGATGCTTTTATATAGGTGAAGGGATGCCCCAGATAACTGGCAAAACATTATTTCTGGGTGTGTCTGTGTGGGAGACTAGCATTTGAATTCGTAGAGTGAGTAAATAGATCCATCCTCACCAATCCTTTTAGGACCCTAGTGGAATGTAAAGGTAGAGGAAGGGCCAGTTATCTCTCTTCTTGAGCTGGGACAGGGCATGTTCTCCTGTCCACTGACTTGTGAGCTGCTGATTCTTGGATCTTCAGATTTCTTTGTCCTTTGGATTTACCCTTTCCCAGATTTTCAGCCCTTTGCACTTGGACTGAATTATACCACCTGATTGTCTGATTCCCCATCTCGTAGAGGACAAATAGTGGGATTTGTCCTCCACAATCACGTGAGTAAGTTTCCATGATCTCCTCTTGCATGTCTTTTAGTTGCTCAGTCCATGAAACACCACAGACTGCAGCCAGCCAGGCTCCTCAGTCCATGGGATTTGCCAGGCAAGGATACCAGAGTGGGCTTCCATTCCCTTCTCCAGGGGATCTTCCTGATCCAGAGATCAAGCCTGGGTCTCCTGCACTGCAGGCAGATTCCTTACCATCTGAGCCACCAGGAAAGCCCATGTTTCCTTTTATTCAATTCTTTATATCCTATTGGTTCTTATCTCTGGAGAACCCTGACTAATGCAGGGTTGTTCTCAGCCACCGGAAGCCAGGTGTCCCCTGGCTTCAAATACTTCTTGTATATAACTTAATGACAACAGATTTCCTGTTACAACCACTTTTCTAAACATAATCATTTTATTACATGAATCCCCCCTTTGAGGGTTGTGAACTTTTGGGTTCTAGTCCACTCTAATCCGCTCTAGCTAGTTTAAGTACAGTGAGATTTCCCAACTGTTGAAAAGATAAAAGACTTCATCTCTCAATATCTCTCAGTTAATAAAACTTTACTGATTTATTTTTAAATGCTTTTCATAGATTTCTACTCATATAAGTAGCTCTCATCCTGACCTTTAAAATACATTTTCAGATGTTAAAACACTTGTCAAATTGAACACTAGTTTTACCTAACTCCAAAGCATACTTTAAAATTTATAACTGACTATTATATTCCTGCTAGAAACACACACTGACGAAGAAAAATCTATTTTATATTCATTCCCTGTTGAAATAAAGGTAACTCATTCAGTATCCAAAAAACTAGTCTCAAGACAAACATTCACACGAGCTCAAATTTGTACACAGAATTGCTTAAGATGTCCATCGGCAGATGAATGGATAGGAAGTTATGGTACATATACACAATGGATTACTCAACTACAAAAAGCAACACATTTGAGTCACTTCTAATGAGGTGGATGAACCATGAGCCTATTATACAATGCGAAGTAAGTCAGAAAGAGAAAGACAAATACTGTATATTAATGAATATATATATATAGAATTTAGAAAGCTGGTACTAATGATCCTACATGCATGGCACCAAAGAAGACACAGATGTAAAGAACAGACTTTTGGATTGTATGGGAAAAGGCAAGGGTGGGATCATTTGAGAGAATGGTATTGAAACATGTACATTACCATATGTAAACTAGACGACCAGTGCAAAGTCAGTGCATAAAGCAGGGCACCCAAAGCCAGTGCTCTGAGACAATCCAGAGGTATAGGCATGGGATGGAGGTGGGACGGAGGTTCAAGATTGCGAGGGGCATATGTATACCTGTGGCTGATTCATGTTGATGTATGGCAAAACCCATCACAATATTGTAATCATCCTCCAATTAAAATAAATTAATTCTGATCAGTTCAGTTCAGTCGCTCAGTTGTGTCCAACTCTTTGCAACCCCATGAATCACAACACTCCAGGCATCCCTGTCCATCACCATCTCTCGGAGTTCACTCAGACTCACCTCCATCGAGTCAGTGATGCCATCAGCCATTTCATGCTCTGCCGTCCCCTTCTCCTCCTGCCTGCAACCCCTCCCAGCATCAGAGTCTTTTCCAGTGAGTCAGCTCTTCTCATGAGGTGGCCAAAGTACTGAAGTTTCCACTTTAGCATCATTGCTTCCAAAGAAATCCCAGGGCTGATCTTCTTCAGAATGTACTGGTTGGATCTCCTAGCAGTCCAAAGGACTCTCAAGAGTCTTCTCCAACACCACAGTTCAAAACCATCAATTCTTTGGTGCTCAGCCTTCTTCACAGTCCAACTCTCACATCCATACATGACCACAGGAAAAACCATAGCCTTGACTAGACGGACCTCAGTCCGCAAAGTAATGTCTCTGCTTTTGAATATGCTATCTAGGTTGGTCATAACTTTTCTTCCAAGGAGTAAGCATTTTTTAATTTCATGGCTGCAGTCACCATCTGCAGTGATTTTGGAGCCCAAAAAATAAAGTCTGACACCGTTTCCACTATTTCCCCATCTATTATGAAGTGATGGGACCAGATGCCATGATCGTTTTCTGAATGTTGAGCTTTAAGCCAACTTTTTCACTCTCCTCTTTCCCTTTCATCAAGAGGCTTTTTAGCTCCTTTTCAATTTCTACCATAAGGGTGGTGTCATCTGCATATCTGAGGTTCTTGATATTTCTCCCGGCAATCTTGATTCCAGTTTGTGTTTCTTCCAGCCCAGCATTTCTCATGATGCACTCTGCATATTAGTTAAATAAGCAGGGTGACAATATACAGCCTTGACGCACTCCTTTTCCTATTTGGAAAAGGAGTTTTTGTTCCATGTCTAGTTCTAACTGTTGCTTCCTGACCTGTATATAGGCTTCTCAAGAGGCAGATCAGGTGGTCTGGTATTCCCATCTCTCTCAGAATTTTCCACAGTTTATTATGACTCACACAGTCAAAGGCTTTGGCACAGTCAATAAAGCAAAAATAGATGTTTTTCTGGAACTCTGTTGCTTTTTCCATGATCCAGCGGATGTTGGCAATTTGATCTCCGGTTCCTCTGCCTTTTCTAAAACCAGCTTGAACATCAGGGAGTTCACGGTTCACGTATTGTTGAAGCCTGGTTTGGAAAATTTTGAGCATTACTTTACTAGCATGTGAGATGAGTGCAATCGTGTGGTAGTTGGAACATTCTTTGGCATTGCCTTTCTTTGGGATTGGAATGAAAACTGACATTTTCCAGTCCTATGGCCAATGCTGAGTTTTCCAAATTTGCTGGCATATTGAGTGCAGCACTTTCACAGCATCATCTTTCAGGATTTGAAATAGCAGTTTGGATGAAGCACAAGCTGGAATCAAGATTTCCAGGAGAAATATCAATAACCTCAGATATGCAGATGACACCACCCTTTGGCAGAAAGCTAAGAAGACCTACTTGATGAAAGTGAAAGAGGAGAGTGGAAAAAGCTGGTTTAAAACTCAACATTCAGAAAACAAAGATCATGGCATCTGGTCCCATCACTTCATGGCAAATAGATGGGGAAACAATGGAAACAGTGAGAGATTTTCCTTCATAGAGAGTGGAAAATACAGCTGAAATTTAGTGAGAAGTCTTTTTTATTTTCTTTAATAGCTTAGCATGTATCCATATATCAGCTAAATAACAAAATAGCTCATAAAAATGTATATATCATAATTTTGGAAAGAAACAATAATTTGATAACATTTTTGCTTAAGTTTCTTTTAGAGAAATGCATGTAAAGGTACAATTAAATCAGGAAGTATTTTGATAGTTTCTAACTTTCTTAAATATGCAAAAATATATTAGACTTGCCTTATAATTGCCAACTTAGTTGCTGAAATAGCTTGGCTTTAGATTTTTCATTATCAGCAACATGTAATGTCCAGAAAATGTTATTTTGTTTGTAATAATTCATATATTATGTAAGATTAGATAACTTCCTCCATTTAAGTTCTTTTTAAATGTCTATAAAACACTATTTAAGGCAGTAAGAAATCCACTGAAGCAGGACATATCCACATCTCTGATTTTTGTTCTAGATTAAATTTACAAGCCATTCTCAGTTGGATATTCATGATAAAAACCTGTGTTCCTTTGCTGCTTTGCATCACTGTTATAACATGGCTTTGATTAGCTTTTCTGATTAGCAATCTGTGTCTTTGTATAGCTTGGAATATTGCCTTAAACTCATGTTCACTTGGTTAGGTCTTTGACATAAGGACTTATTTAGTAAGTTCCTTCCTTGGAAACTTATTTTGCCATTTTTTTCCTTTCCCCTTCTCATACAGACAGCTGACTGAGCCTCTGCTGGAATTATTTCCTGAACCACATCAACATAACCTCACTTGCTATGTAGTCACAAAACTCAAACAAATTTTCATGTCCAACCTTTTAGACTAGATCTCTCTGGATAATTTTCTGACTGCAAATTAAAACTTTAGTTTGCCATAAAATTTTTTGAAAAAATTTGCTAGACTACTGATATTTCCTTCAGCCCCAAAATAAAAAGTTTGTTCCTTTAGTCTTGGACAGAGTTAGTAGTCATATGTGATATCTGTACTGGGTCCAATGAATGTTTCCAGTAAGTGAAGAAAATGGACAATTTAGAGAAAGATGTCTAAAACAGGAGGAGATGGGAATGCTAGAATTCATATATTATGTAAGACCAGATAACCTACTCTCCAATTACATTCTCTTTCAGTTCAGTTCAGTTCAGTTCAGTTCAGTCACTCAGTCGTGTCTGACTCTTTGCAACCCCATGAATTGCAGCAAGCCAGGCTTCCCTGTCCATCACCATCTCCTGGAATATACTCAAACTCATGTCTATCGAGTCAGTAATGCCATCCAGCTATCTCATCCNAGAAAGATAGTAATGATGACCCTGTATGTGAGACAACAAAAGGACACAGACATGGAGAACAGACTTTTGGCCTCTGAGGGAGTAGGAGAGGGCAGGATGATTTGGGAGAATGGCATTGAAGCATATGTACTATTATGTAAGAAACGAGGCGCTGGTCTGTGTTCAATGCAGGATGCTTGGGGCTGGTGTACGGGGATGATCCAGAGAGACGTTGTGGGGTGGGAGGTGGGAGGGGGATTCAGGATTGGGAGCTTGTGTACACCTGTGATGGATTCATGTCGATGTATGGCAAAGCCAATAGAGTATTGTAAAGTCAAATTTAAAAAATAATAAAAAAATAAAGAAAGAAAATAAAGAAAAAATAAAGTAGGATTAAAGAAAAAAAATAGAAGGGGGAAAAATAAATAAAAACTAGAATAGGAAAAAAAATACTTCTCAAATAAGTACTTTACAAAAATCTATTTCATATGTACTGAAAAATAACAAGAAGTGAATTAATTGACAGGCGTTTTTAACTTATTTTCTTAAAGGATATATTCCCGAATCAGGTAGAGTGCTTGTTGCTGCAATTGCTATTATTGCCACTGTTGATGTGTTTGCCTGCGTGCATGCTAAGGCCCCTGAGTTATGCCTGACTCTTTGTGACCCTTTGGACTGTAGTCTGACAGGTTCCTCTGTCCATGGGGTTCTCCAGGCAAGAATGCTGGAGTGGGTTGCCATGCCCTCCTTCAGGGAATCTTCCCCACCCAGGGATTGAACTTATGTCTCCCAAATTGCAGGCATGTTCTTTATCATTTGAGCCACTAGGGAAGGCTGAAACTTTCATTAACACAAGCTATGACAAACCTAGACAGCATAATTAAAAAGCAGAGACAGAATCTGCCACAGGTATACACGTGTTATGGCAAAACCAATACAATATTGTAAAGTAATTAACCTCCAAATAAAATAAATAAATTTATATTTAAAAAAGAAATTAAAAAAAAAAGCAGAGACAGTAATTTTCCAACAAAGGTCCATAGAGTCAAAGTTATAGTTTTTACAGTAGTCATGTATGGATGTGAGAGTTGTACCATAAAGAAGGCTGAGCACTGAAGAACTGATTCTTTTGAACTGTGGTGTTAGAGAAGACTCTTGAGAGTCCCTTGATTTGCAAGGAGATCAAACCAGTCAATCTTAAAAGAAATCAATCCTGAATAATCATTGGAAGGACTGACATTGAAGCTGAAGCTCCAATAATTTGACCATCTGATTCAAGGACAAGACTCATTCGAGAGGGGGATGGCAGAGGACAAGATGACTGGATGGCATCCCTGACTCAATGGACATGACTTTGAGCAAGCTTTGGGAGATGGTGAAGGACAGGAAGTCTGGTGTGCTGTAGTCCATGGGGTTGCAAACAGTTGGACACAACTGAGTGACTGAACAACAACAACAACTCCAATAGCCAATGAAATTTGCTGTATGCTGAGGGGTTTCACACTGGGGCTCTGTAACAACCTAGAGGTGTTGGATGGGGAGGAAGGTGAAGGGAGGTTCAAGTAGTGGGGGGGCATATGTGTACCTATGACTGATTCATGTTGATGTTTGGCAGAAACCAACACAATTCTGTAAGGCTGAAAAAGTAGATAATAAAAAAAGAAGTTCCGAAAAAAAAAAATTGCCATAGAAACCTATTCACACGTTTGGGAAGAAAGAAAAGAATAAAAACTAAAATCTATAGAATTTTGTGTGTCCATTGGTCGAGTTTTTGGTGGTTTATGTATGGTTCCCTCCATGCTGCCTCATTACTACTGCCAAAAATAATAAGATAATAATAATAAAATAGAAATTTGGAATAACCCAGATTGAAAAGTTATTCTAGGTTATGTTACTGATACTTTTAATTTCCCCTTTATTTTCAAAGAATATTAATTGTACTATTACCTCACAGGGTTTAACTTATTTTATCCATATTGCTACAACCAGTAAAATGTTCCTATTTTTCTCCAACAGTCAAATCTTTATTTGATCTTTCTAATTTTATTCCTTTTATTTCTTCTATCATCATCACTTCATCTATGCTGCCAGGTTTCCATTACTTAAAGGGTGAAAATATACAGATGTTGTCAGACAGGAGAAAGTCTTGTTTTTCAGCAGAAATCGCTAAGGAGCATTCCTTTTTGTTCTCGCCTCTCTATCCGCAACTTACAATAAAAGTAAACAATCATTACTTATGGTTCTTTTTTGTTTTCTAGACTTCTCTGATTCCAATAAACAGTTGATCTTTAAACCTCATTTGCTGTCTCCAAACTCTTTTTGTTAACTTCATTTCCTATGTACTTTTAGTTCTCATATACACAAAGTTATCCTTAGGGAACATTTTGTAATAATAGCACACACTGAGAACCACTCTACTCGGAATTTATGTTTGAGCATAATAATATTTAACATAGCTGCTAGTTCTTTCTGTCCCTATGTCCCTCTCTTCTCTCTTTTCTCTCTACCATTCTTTCATTCCTTCCTTCTTTTCTCCTTCCCTTCCTCATTCTTTCCTCTCTTTCTCACTCTCTCCCCTCTGCTCTTATTTCCTTTCTCTTTGATATAAATATCTTTTAAAATATGCTGGAATAACATTTAGCTTTTATTCAGGAAACATCTCCTTTCACTCCTGTTTTACATTAAAGGAATATATAAAGGAGGATAAAAATAAATGATTCGATGACTCAGTCAATTTCCATATCTGAAGAATCAGGGCTGTAGGGTTTAAATGGAATTTATTTTTGCCTCTTGCCCCATTAAAACACCGATAAATACTCTAATGTGAAACAGATTAAAATATTTATAGAATTTTCTTTAGTTTGTTACAAAAGAAGGGATTTGCATGTCCTTCCAAGTAATATTTTAGAAGGAAAAGAATATCAAAGCAAGAAAGAAAGCACTTGTGTACTAAGAAGCACATATAAAATTCTGCCACTGCTTCCCAATCCTATAGTAAACATGGATTTATATCCTGAGATTTTTTTATGACTAAGGTACACGTTGAAAGCCATATCATTCTGCAAACATCTGGACATATTTGCATTGGTGGCAATAAATTTGTGTTTGTGCCTATGAAATGAGTACTAAAGAAAGCAATCATTTTTAAAACTTTCTTTTTTGTAGTAGATTACTACAAACAGAAGTATCAATCTTAATCTTCACTTTTAGATGCTATATGGAAAGTAATTAAAATACATATAAAAGAATTGAAAAGTTTCTTTTGAGCTTTTGAAGGAAAAAGATTGTTGTTGTCTGTGATCGAAAAAGCCTCTTTAAAAACATTTAAGGGCTGTTTTCCATTTTTGCTGTTGATGGACCACAGGTTTAGAACCTTCATTAAAAACTTGTAGAAAATATTAAGTCTTCTGTCTTCTTAGACTGTAAATCAAAGTAATTTGGCCCATTTCAATTCATTTGTACTACAACTGTCTTTAAATAATCTTTACAGTTATGAAATAAAGCNTGGACCACAGGTTTAGAACCTTCATTAAAAACTTGTAGAAAATATTAAGTCTTCTGTTTTCTTAGACTGTAAATCAAAGTAATTTGGCCCATTTCAACTCATTTGTATTACAACTGTCTTTAAATAATCTTTACAGTTATGAAATAAAGCTTTCTCCTACCTCACAAATAAGACCAACTCTATTATTTTTACTGTTAATAATAACACAGTTAAAGACTCAGCTTGTATATTGTAAGTTTCCCTGACCTGGATTTTGCCTGTAGGTATCTCTCATCTTGTCCTTCATAATAATTTAAACGTTCCTCTTGATAAATTATTTCTAGTTCCTGAAGCACTACTTTTACCCTATATACTTTTGAGCTTTGAAAATGTTCTGTCCTCTATGTGGGTTAGTCAGTTCCCAAATGTTTGTGTGGAATTTTAGTAGTTCTTATTCTTATACACCCTTTGATTTCACTCTGCCTGAGTCTGTACAATCTATTTGAATAAACGTCATTGTCATTTTACTTTGTAGTTCTTTTATACTATATAGTCTACCCTATGATTTATAACCATGCATTTAAAAATTATCATGTATAAATAATATAGTATTTTCCTTTGCACTATTTGATAACAGGAGACTATCATATTTTTTTCTAAATTCACAATTCCTAGAATAAGGTCATTCAAATACTAAATGCTCAATATATGTGTGTAAAAATGTACTTAACATGTTAACAATGCAGAAAANAGACTATCATATTTTTTTCTAAATTCACAATTCCTAGAATAAGGTCATTCAAATACTAGATGCTCAATATATGTGTGTAAAAATGTACTTAACATGTTAACAATGCAGAAAATTCTGCTTTGAAACAAGAGGTATGTAAAAGTGAATAATATTTTAGGGCATTTCTGGATTCTCATTAAACTAACCATCATGGTAGGATTTTCACATATTTTTGAACTACTAAGGAAAATTCTTCCATGTACTCACACATAATTTTTATGTCCTTCTATTTGTGGGAGTTTCCCCACTCACTTTATAGTTCTGTACCTCTTCTTTTCTTCCTAATGTCTGTTTCTTGGGTTCCCTTTAATATGCCATGGCCAAAAACATTTTCCTGACATTTCCAGTGCAGAGGGAGTACTTCTTTCTTTATGCTTCTCCTGTCAATTATCTTTGCAGAAAAAAAAGATTCTCTTTGAATTGGCTGCATATTAAATTGCCTTACATTAAAAATTGTAAATTTCTACATAACTTAAAAATTCTATCAAATGTCTGACAGAAGCCAAGTATATAAAGATCCCAATAACCCTTCCTGGTTAGCTAAGTATATACAGAGAGAATAGAACATGGGCATTCTTTGGTTTTTTTCTCAAGAGGAGAGGCTTTTTATCTTTTCCATTTCCTTTCTTGTAGATAACTTCGCAGCTCAGGAGATTAATAATTTGTCATGTGCTTCTTTTTCTATACAACCGTAGGTGAAGCTATTTCTTTAGAAGAGTTCTCTGAGAAAATTACATTTGCTGAAATTGTGAGGCAACTGTTTTCAAGTTCGCAGGTCTCAAGGTGAGTGATTCCAAATGAGGACAAAGTGGTAAAGTTTACATGTTGTGAAGGGTTTAAAAAAAAAGCCTCTTTCCAATCCAATGCCCTCCATCCCCTGAGTGCTGGAATGTCAAAAAAAAAAAAAAAGTCAAAATCAATGTCAATTTATACATTAAACAAATTAAAGACAGGAAAACTGAATTTTATATCTTCTCTTTTGTTTACTTGTAATATATCCCTGCTGGTGTAGATGTTTCACTATAAATTCCATTAAAAACTCTGATACTTAAAAGAGCAATTCCATGGCATGTCATGTTATGGTAATATTACTTATTCCTTTCCTTACTCATCAACCTCCTTCAGTATTCCAAGGTAACTGAATAATGAAAAAGCCTTTCTCCTGCCTTCAAATACATTGAAATTCTTGAATTAAAGCATACATTTATCTCAAGCTTTTTGAATACATTCAATGAAGAGANTTACTCATCAACCTCCTTCAGTATTCCAAGGTAACTGAATAATGAAAAAGCCTTTCTCCTGCCTTCAAATACATTGAAATTCTTGAATTAAAGCATACATTTATCTCAAGCTTTTTGAATACATTCAATGAAGAGAAAAATCATTTCTTATGCTTATATTGATGTAGTAGTAATTATACTATTATGAAATGGTATGGTATTGCTTCTTAGAGTCTATTCCATCACACAGGTCATAAATCTAGTGTCTGGCTACTTCTATTACCTAAAGCAAGATCACTATTTATATACACAATATGTCAGTGAGGAATTTTCAATTTCATCATCATGCTAATTAGATAACATAATTAGGATAGTTATTTTACTTGAATTCATTTTGCTTTACCAAAAATGACAGTACATAAATTTATTTGGGTACTTAATAGATGTCCATACAAACTTGTTTAACAATATGACTTTCTGAATTATATTTGGGTAATTTCTTATTTTTCCTATTTTAAACTAAATATATAGTAATGCTGATGATTGATTTCACAACATTCAACATCAAAAGAACATATTTCTGTGACATAATGGGGAGGTATAGACATGAACATTTGGATGATAGATATTCAATATAGTTTCCACTTTATATTTTAACTTTTATAAAAAAGAAATAGGAAAGGTATATGTTGGTATAACTTCTAAAATATCATAAAATAGTTAAGTTTTCATAGTTTAGTTTGATACTTTAATAATTAGGTCTAAATATCACCCACAAGTCCTGCCATTTTACATAGAGCACAAGTCATCCCCTTGGATGAAGATGATCTTGGGATTTTCCTGGTGTTTCAGTTGTTAAGAATCCACCTGCCAATTCAGGGGACATGGGTTTGATCCCTGGTCTGGGANTTGTTCCATGTCCAGTTCTATATATATTATTTCATTATACGTACAGATATATTTTTATTTCTAATGTATACATATAAATATGCATGCTCAGTTACATCAATCATGTCTGAGTCTTTACAGCCCTATGCTCTACTCCTTCAGACTCCTCAGTCCAGGGGATTCTCCAGGCAAGGATATTGGAATGGGCTGCCATTTCCTTCCTCCAGGGCATCTTCCAGACCCAGGGATTGAACCCCGGTTCCCCGCATTTCCTGCATTACAGGCAAATTCTTTACCACTGAGCCAGGTGGCAACTCACTCCAATATTCTCCTCTGGGAAGTCCCATGGACATAGGATCTTGACAGGCTACAGTCCATTGGATTACAAAAGAGCTGGAGACAACCTAGTGACTAAACAACAACAACATATCATATATATATATATGTTAGTTGCATTTACCACATGCAACCTTTGTTAAAAAAAATGCTTTATTAGGTTTTAACATGTTTTATTTATTTCAATAAAGTAATTTCCATATTAATCACGTAAAGTTAAGAAGAATAGTCCCCTGTCATGCCGTCTGACCTAGGAAAATAAGCTTATATGTTTTAAATATTGCACAGCTAGTTTTGGAAGATACTGTATTTAAGCACTGATCTTTTTTAAACAGGTGATTATTATCTGACAAACCATTTATTAACATGTTAATAAAAATGTGCCATGACAAGTCCACCATGCCATCATGGTGATCATGCAATCATTTATTTTAAAAATCATAACTCTTCTTTATTCCATGGATTTACTCTATCAGAGGATCAATATCTCATTTTCAATTATAATTAATTTTTTGGATGATAGAGTTAGAATGCATAGAAGAATAAACTAAATGTACATGAAGTATCTTTCTTAATTAAATCCTTTGCTTTTTAAAATTCAGATTCAATTGGTATTTGTTGATAAGTATTTTATCAGGTATTCTATGTTTTTGGAGAAGGAAATGGCAACCCACTCCAATATTCTTGCCTAGAGAATCCCGTGGACAGAGGAGCCTGGTAGGCTGCCATCTATGGGGTCGCACAGAGTCAGACCCCACAGTCAGAGTCAGACCCCAACTGAAGCGACTTAGCAGCAGCAGCAGCAACTATGTTTTTACATTCTTTATCTCTGCTATTTCTACCCATAACCCCAAAATGTCAATAAACAAATTTTCACAGTGTAGTTTACAAAACTGAGCTTCAGATAGGTTACATGATATATCAAAGTTCGCATAAAGTGAGTGAAGAGCATGAATTCAAACTTTGGTGCTCTAATTGAAATATCCATGTTCATTTAAGATTCGTATTTTATAACACATGCAAGACAATCTGTAGAAAGAACATTGCCTTTCTAGTAGTTAGATTTTATTAAAGTGGAATTTTCTTTATCAAATATTTTGCTTTGTTAAAAATGTTTATTTAAATATTCTGAAAGTATAGTCTATAAAAAAGTACTAGTTTCACCCAGAGAATAACCACACTGTTTGAGTTTTTTAAAAAAATGAAAAACTAAAAAAAAAATTTAAATAAATGTTAATATGAAAAAACCCTATTCAACACCGTTTAAGTCACCTTAGAAAAAAAAAAATCATTGGCTTTTTTTCCCCCTGAGATCATGCTTTGTGAGGCATCTTCTCTTTATATTTTCTTATTTTAGTTGATTCACTTACCACACTTGAAATGTATATTTACGGTTTATTAGTTGTGGATCAGAACTTGGGAACAACAGAATTTTCTTGCAAGCTAATCACATTTTAAAATCAGCATTCTAATGTAACCTTCAAGAAATTTATATATCTAGTTATTTATTTATTTGAAATATTATTTGAAATACATTAATTAGATATAATTTCAAACATTGTTAGTGAGTATGTTTGCTCCTGCTGCTAAGTCGCTTCAATCGCGTCTGACTCTGTGCGACCCCATAGATGGCAGCCCACTAGGCCCTGCCGTCCCTGGGATTTTCCAGGCAAGAACACTGGAATGGGTTGCCATTTCCTTCTCCAGTGCATGAAAGTGAAAAGTGAAAGTGAAGTTGCTCAGTCGTGTCCAGCTCAGCCACCCCATGGACTGCAGCCTACCAGGCTCCTCCATCCATGAGATTTTTCAGGCAAGAGTACTGTGGTGGGTTACCATTGCCTTCTCCAGAGTGTGTTTATAGTTATTTATATTTTCCTACTGGATTTTCTGAAATACTCTGTTTGTATCAGTGATTTCCTATTTGAGAAACTACTATTTTAAAAGCTCTTTGCTAGACAATGGAGCTACAAATACATCATTTTATATGCATTATAAAATTTAAANTTAACATGTTTTATTTATTTCAATAAAGTAATTTCCATATTAATCACGTAAAGTTAAGAAGAATAGTCCCCTGTCATGCCGTCTGACCTAGGAAAATAAGCTTATATGTTTTAAATATTGCACAGCTAGTTTTGGAAGATACTGTATTTAAGCACTGATCTTTTTTAAACAGGTGATTATTATCTGACAAACCATTTATTAACATGTTAATAAAAATGTGCCATGACAAGTCCACCATGCCATCATGGTGATCATGCAATCATTTATTTTAAAAATCATAACTCTTCTTTATTCCATGGATTTACTCTATCAGAGGATCAATATCTCATTTTCAATTATAATTAATTTTTTGGATGATAGAGTTAGAATGCATAGAAGAATAAACTAAATGTACATGAAGTATCTTTCTTAATTAAATCCTTTGCTTTTTAAAATTCAGATTCAATTGGTATTTGTTGATAAGTATTTTATCAGGTATTCTATGTTTTTGGAGAAGGAAATGGCAACCCACTCCAATATTCTTGCCTAGAGAATCCCGTGGACAGAGGAGCCTGGTAGGCTGCCATCTATGGGGTCGCACAGAGTCAGACCCCACAGTCAGAGTCAGACCCCAACTGAAGCGACTTAGCAGCAGCAGCAGCAACTATGTTTTTACATTCTTTATCTCTGCTATTTCTACCCATAACCCCAAAATGTCAATAAACAAATTTTCACAGTGTAGTTTACAAAACTGAGCTTCAGATAGGTTACATGATATATCAAAGTTCGCATAAAGTGAGTGAAGAGCATGAATTCAAACTTTGGTGCTCTAATTGAAATATCCATGTTCATTTAAGATTCGTATTTTATAACACATGCAAGACAATCTGTAGAAAGAACATTGCCTTTCTAGTAGTTAGATTTTATTAAAGTGGAATTTTCTTTATCAAATATTTTGCTTTGTTAAAAATGTTTATTTAAATATTCTGAAAGTATAGTCTATAAAAAAGTACTAGTTTCACCCAGAGAATAACCACACTGTTTGAGTTTTTTAAAAAAATGAAAAACTAAAAAAAAAATTTAAATAAATGTTAATATGAAAAAACCCTATTCAACACCGTTTAAGTCACCTTAGAAAAAAAAAAATCATTGGCTTTTTTTCCCCCTGAGATCATGCTTTGTGAGGCATCTTCTCTTTATATTTTCTTATTTTAGTTGATTCACTTACCACACTTGAAATGTATATTTACGGTTTATTAGTTGTGGATCAGAACTTGGGAACAACAGAATTTTCTTGCAAGCTAATCACATTTTAAAATCAGCATTCTAATGTAACCTTCAAGAAATTTATATATCTAGTTATTTATTTATTTGAAATATTATTTGAAATACATTAATTAGATATAATTTCAAACATTGTTAGTGAGTATGTTTGCTCCTGCTGCTAAGTCGCTTCAATCGCGTCTGACTCTGTGCGACCCCATAGATGGCAGCCCACCAGGCCCTGCCGTCCCTGGGATTTTCCAGGCAAGAACACTGGAATGGGTTGCCATTTCCTTCTCCAGTGCATGAAAGTGAAAAGTGAAAGTGAATTTGCTCAGTCGTGTCCAGCTCAGCCACCCCATGGACTGCAGCCTACCAGGCTCCTCCATCCATGAGATTTTTCAGGCAAGAGTACTGTGGTGGGTTACCATTGTCTTCTCCAGAGTGTGTTTATAGTTATTTATATTTTCCTACTGGATTTTCTGAAATACTCTGTTTGTATCAGTGATTTCCTATTTGAGAAACTACTATTTGCTAGACAATGGAGCTACAAATGCATCATTTTATATGCATTATAAAATTTAAAAAATAAAATATACTGCTTGTGGTAGGACAAAAATGGCATGGGGTGGGGGTGTGGGAGCAAAACAGTATCCCACAATGACTAATAAATAACTGGACGGAGTGACCCAAGAGTTCAGAAAGATGACTGTGTACCATCACTTCAGGTTTTACAATGGTCCAAGGGCATGGTTTAGAAAGTAAGTCAGTGACGGGGGAGAATGGAACCTAGTTTTCCAGAGAGAGGAAACTGTATGAGTAAAAGTGAATGGTAGAATAAACTTGAAACTTCTAGACAGGGTGGGTGAATAAGACACATAAATACAAAGGTGTATGCTGTTCTGTACTGTGCTGCACTCAACATTGTCCAACTCTTTGTGATCCCATGGAGTGCAGCCCTCCAGCATTCTCTGACCATGGCATTTTCCAGGCAAGAATACTGGAGTGGGTTGACATTTCCTACTCCAGCAGTTGAATCTGTGTCACTCGTGTCTCCTGCACTGACAGGCAGATTCTTTAACACTGTGCCACCCAGGATGTCCCTTCAAGCAAGATATTGGTCAGTAATAATGCAGAACTAATTCAGCACATAAGGAGGAGTCTTTTCAGACTAATGATTTCAGGACTGATTTTTAGGAAATTGGAAACTTGAAATATTATGAAAAGAGTGATGTATTTGTATTATTCAAGACTTATTTTTGAAAAAAGTAAACAAGTAATTGGTTAAAGGTGATATCTAAACTTATTATGGTAGTCATTTTGAAATGCATAAACATATATCAAATCACAATATTGTGTAATCAGTTCAGTTCAGTTGCTCGGTCGTGTCCGACTCTTTGCGACCCCATGGACTGCAGCACGCCAGGCCTCCTGTCCATCAACAACTCCATAGGAAATAATAGTTGTAGGTCAACTACACTTCAAAAACAAACTGATAGAAAAGAGATAAGAGATTTCAGGGTACCATAGGCAGGGGATGGAGGGAGGGAAAATATGATGAAGGTGGTCAAAAGGTACACACTTCCAATTTAAAATAAACAAATTTAAAAAGATAAAGTAATTCTTTATGGAGGTGGGTGTAGAAGAGAAAGTACAATGATGATGCTGCATCAGTTTTCCTTTAGGAAAAAGTCTAATGGAACAAAAAACTTAGAATTACCTGAGTACAGCTATAGACAAGAAGAAAGGGTACAAAATAGGAAAGAAAATTGATAGTGAGTGATTAACAGAATATTATTAGCTGGAGATTTGGGGAACATCTTAGCCTGAGTGATGGAAAAAGTGTGATAGAATTTCCTGACAAGAATATCCAGAATGGTGATTTATATCCCACTCTCTGCATTCCATCTTTAGCTTCTCCAGCTCATTTGGAATTCAAAGTGATAACATTGTAAGGCAAGTTGGTAGGAAATACTGAGGGTAGAATCACTCATGAATAAATTCCCCCAGAAGTGAAGTTATGCAACATGGTATAAGCTTATCATTGATTTGGAAACAGAAACCCAGAGCAATGAAACATGGCAAGTAAAGTAAAAGGAGAATAAGAAAGATATGTAGACATTATGAGGCAGCCTCTGGTGTCTGACTGACTGGTTTCCAATTGGGACTCCATAATCTCTTTAGAATATGGCCATGTACTAATCATTCAACATTTGTGCATCAATATCATCTTTAAATTGAAGATACTCTTAGTAACTATCTCATGGGGTTGAAATTTACTAAAATACTTTGAATTTATATATATCCATACATTTATATGGATAAAATTTTTTAAAAAAAGTCTCAAGAAAGCTCCATTGCCTGGAAATATAAGAATTTCAAAATTGAAAGCGGACATAATAGATATGGAGAAGGAAATGGCAACCCACTCCAGTGTTCTTGTCTGGAGAATCCCAGGGACGGAGGAGTCCGGTGGGCAGCCGTCTACGGGGTTGCACAGAGTCAGACACGACTGAAGCGACTTAGCAGAAGGGAAAAATATATTCTTTCCAAATCATTATGTCACACTTCACTCTTTTTTTCATTGACCCTCAAAAAGATAGTAAGGAACAAATTTCACAAAGATCTTTTTCTATATGTTTCCATAGCACTGTATTCTCAGCCCTATTGTATTGAACACAGGGTGTTTTTATTGTGCATTTATTACTTTGGTGCTTCTCTGAGTATTGTACTGCTAAATTTCCTGGTTTCAGCTTAGCAAACTGGTTGATCAAACTAAATATGTATTGATCTGATAAATACAGTTGACATTCTTTATGTGAAGAATGATCCATCCTTCTCCTATGGCAATTAATTCATGTTTTAAAATTCATCACTCATCTCCCTCACAAAAATATCAAACCAATAACTATTTCTGCATACACACCATGGATAATACATTAAATGATTGTTCTAAAACAGAATTTTGCATTTCGTCATGGCCAAAATATGTATTCCTATGGAAAGGATAAATCACATCATATGAAATAAACATAAGAATTTGACATAAAGCTTGAAAACAATGATATATCTTCAAACATATACACAATGTATAAACAGATGGTTAAATAATGGAAAAAACGAAGAAAACATTGATGTTCGCAGTGTGTTTAATTTATTTATTATGGCGTGCTGGGTCTTCCCTGCTACACCTGGCCTTTCTCTAGTTTCCGTGAGTGGGGTGCAGCTATTCTCTAGTTGTGGTGGGTGGGCTTCTCACTGTGGTGTCCTCTCTTCTTATGGACCACGGGTTCTAGGGCAGCTGGACTTCAGTAGTTGTAGTATGTGGGCTCAGTAGTCACAGTTGGTGGGCTCGAGAGTGCAGGCTCAATAACTGTTGCACATAGGCTTATTTGCTCCATAGCATGTGGGATCTTTCCCCATCAGGGATCAAACCATGTCCTCTGCATTGGCTGGGGGATTCTCAATCACTAGATCTCCAGGGAAGTCCCTAATATACTTTTGACAGAACAGTTGGGTCTAGTTTGGCCTCTGAGGTAGGACTGGGTGTGATTGGACAGTGAGATGAAAGGGAGGTGGCACAGTTGATAATCTAACACAAGATGATAGTCATGTATTTTTTCAGAAGCATATTTTGCCAGGAATTGCCTTATCTCATTACAAAAATATCCACATAGGCTTTAAAATTAGCGCTGCACCCCTTCTCCATCAAAGATCAAAATGATGGCATTTCATGATGCCTTTCATTTGTCTACAATTATTATTAAATAAAAATAAAATACCTGTAAATAAGTGTTAGACATTTGTCTGAAAATGCCAAAAAGATAAAAGAAATTGTATTATATTGACTATTTAAACCTAGACACAGCCAAATTTCCACTTCACATGATCTTGAGAAACCCTAGCTTTTGTCACTTTGCAGTGACAATAATAATGGCATATTCTCATCATTTACAAGTGAGATGAGTTGCTGCTGAACTCACTTGAATTTTAAAATTTTTTAAACTAGCACTGGAAAAAATGTTTCTATTGTAATTTAAATCTAATGGAACGTAAACTCATTTAGTGCTGCCAAAGTCTCATTATTTGTCTTGTCAGACAAAAAGCTGGTGATTACCTCTGAACATATTTGTATATTTTAATTGCTATTTATCTCAAAAGTTTCAACTGTGTATAGTAACAAAAGAAAGTAATTAAAGTATCAGGGGAGGTTGTTGGAGCAGAGTAGATAGCTATTGTCAGCAATAAACTATCAAACACAGTCAGTAATAGGAAAATGTGTCATGGTCCAGTAATCATTCCAGAGGACGGAATGAGTAATAACTTTGCTTAGGAGCTAAGATTGCAGAGAAATTTAATATTGCTTTCAATTTGCATAGTGTAAAATGTGCAGACTCATATATACACAGGTGTGTACTTGCACACATAAAAATACGTGTATGTATTTAAATATAGTTATCTTTTAAATATTTTTAAGCCACTCATTTGAGTACTCACTGTTTTATAATAGAAAATTTGCACAAATCCCAGGAAAAAATTCCTAAACTCCTTCACTTAAAGAGGCTGAATGTGTGGCATAGCATGATAGGATTTGGAAGGTTAAGAGTATCTTCTGATTTCTAGTTCACATGTGTTTTCTTTATTGACATAAATTACCAGGGTTAAGATTTCTGAGCACCTTAGGGAACTGAAACCGTGCTGACAATTTCATTTACTCTTCTAAATATACATTTATATGCTCCTTTTTTTTTTTTAAGTATGGTTGCTTTACTGTTAATTTCTTCAATATCCAGACTGGCAACTCTTAGTGATTTGTGAAAAGTTATGCTAACTAGTTGCCATGATTATTGAAAAGTTTCTTGGAAAACATTAGTGACTCCAAAAGAACTTGATTTTTTTTTTTCCTAGGGAAAACAATATTGTGGTTACCTTCCTTACAGCTACAAAGTTTAGAGTGGTTAGTGGAAAAACTAAACCAAATGTCTTGTGTGGTTCCGGGGTTGGTGCACAATAGGTACAAAATGTTTGAATATTTGTGATGATAAGATTAAACTCAAGTGTACTATAAAAATGATACCATAGGATAAAGAGGCTGACCTTATTTTATTGTGCTCAGCTTTATTGCACCTCACAGAAATTGTCAACTTGAGTTTTTTACAAATGGAGGGTTTGCGTTAACCTTGTGTTGAGTGAGGCTATGGACACCATTTTTCCAACAGTGTTCACTCTGCTTGTGTCTCTGGGTCACATTTTGGTAATTCTTGCAATATTTCCAACTTTTTCATTATTATTGTATGTGGTTTGGTGATCTGTGGTTGGTGATCTTTGACAATATTATGAAGACTCCCTATAGGCTCAGATGATGGTTAGAATTTCTTAGCAGTAAAGTATTTAATTAAGGGATATATGTTTTTTAGACATAGTATTATTGCACATTGAATAGACTACAGTATGGTACAAATATAACTTGTATGTGTACTGGGAAATCAAAAAAGTAATGTGACTCACTTTATTGAAATATTTGCTTTATTGTGGTGTTCTGGAACTAAACCCATAATATCTCTGAAGTGTGCCTGTAACTCTAATCTGTTATCCCAGTGAAACTGTATGTCCTGCATCTATTCATTTTTGTGGCTTTTGGAGCCCTGCCATAGTTTCTATGAGTTTCAGTGAATGATTAAAAAAAAAAAGTTGTGGTTTAAATTTCAAGGAGTAGATCAATATATCAGAACTAGGGAAATTATTAAGGCTGATCTCCCCTATGCCTCTGCCCTCTGCCCTCCTGATTATCCATTGTAATTAGATAGCATTTTCAGTTATTACTGAAATGGAGTTAGGTCCTGTGGGATTACAGAAAAAATTAAACTGTTTACTGAAATCAGATATTAAGATGAGGACAGAGAAAGAGAATCATTATTTCCATTGAACAAATAAGGCAAATATGTGAATTCAGAATCGCCTGCAACACAGTGTTCAAGGAATTAAGAAATCCTTCATTATAGTATCATAGTAATATTTATCAGTTTAATCTAGAAAAAAGTAAAAACATTTTATAAGTATTATGTGCAATTTCTGATAAACTAAAAATTGAATGATTAAGAAAAATAAGAGGAAGAAAGATAAAATAAATAAGTCTAAAGACCAAGTGCAAGTCATAATAAAACTGAGACTTATTTTTGACTATCATTTACATTTGAGAAGATTACAGTGAGTTGGTTTTTTTTTTTGGCATGGATTTGAATGATGATGAGGACAGATTTATTCATTCATTTTATTTGCTAATTCACTTATTCATTCATTTTATTCACTAATTCTTTTATTAAACAAAGATAAGTTGAAAACCAAAGATATTTCTCTCATTTGTCTAAAGAAGGAATAGTACATGACATAATGTAACACAATATTGTGAACAATGCCTGGGAAATTATTCTTAGTTTCAAATTAATAACTAGCCCCATATAGCTCTACCTTATAAATTTCATCCCTATGGAAAATGTCAATGCAGATATTATTCAATAAAAATAAATTATTACAGTGAGCTCTTTGATTCCAGGCTTCAGTTCAGTTCAGTCGCTCAGTCATGTCCAACTCTCTGTGGCCCTATGGACTCCAGTACCCCAGGCTCCCCTGTCCATCACCAACTCCAGAAGTTTGCTCAAACTCATGCCCATTGAGCTGGTGATGCCATTCAATGATCTCATCCTCTGTTGTCCCCTTTTCCTCCTGTCTTCAATCTTTCCCAGCATCAGGGTCTTTGCAAATGAGTCAGTTCTTCACATCAGGTAGCCAAAGTATTGGAGCTTCAGCTTCAGCATCAATCCTTCCAAAGAATATTCACAACTGATTTCCCTTAGCATTGAATGGTTCGATCTCCTTGCTGTCCAAAGGACTCTCAAAAGTCTTCTATAGGCTTTAAATTGCTATAATAATAGATGCCAGGATTTTTTTTTTATCTCAGGGACCTAATAACATCATCTATAATAATGTAAGGATGCTATAGACTGCCTTGAGTGGGGACACAAAAATATATCAAAACACATTTTAGAACCTAGAGTCATCACCATTGTTTTAAAAATATGAAGATACCTTTATTATATTAATTATATTATTTTTATTTATTGACTTGCTTTTAAATGATATGCTCCCCTCCATTACACATCTTGATTTTTGCTTAATTTGCATTTTTATTTTTTTATTTATAAAATCTATAATTTTTTCTTTTCTATAAGATGATATTTTTGATATCTACAGATTATTTTTTCCCAAACTTTAAACCTTTAATATTGTATTGGGGTATAGCCAATTAACAATATTGTGGTACTTTCAGATGAACAGCAAAGGGACTCAGCCATATATATACATGTATCCATTCTTCCTGAAAACCCCCTCCCACCCAGGGTGTCATATAATATTGAGCTGAATTCTATGTGCTGTACAATAGGTCCTTGTTGATTATGCATTTTAAATATAGCAGTGTGTTCCTTCCCAAAGTCCCTAATTTTCCCTTCTCCCACAATCATAAACTCATTTTCTAAGTCTGTGAAAGTCTTTCTGTTTCATAATAAGTTCATTTGCACCTTTTCTTAAAATTCCACATATAAGAGATATTTCTTCTTCTCTGTCTGACTTACCTCACTCAGTGTGGTTGACAGTCTCTAGGTCCATCCATGTTGCTACAAATGGCATTATTTCAATTCTTAATGGTTGAGTAACATTCCTTTGTATATATGTACCACATCTTCTTTATCCATTCCTCTGTTCATGGACATTTAGGTTGCTTCCATGTCTTGGCTATTATATAGCTAATAAATATTTTTCTCTTCACATCTAGTATTATTTTATGACAGTTCTTTTTTTTTCACATTTTCACTGATACTATGTTAAGATATTCTGTATTTTTTTTACTATTGACTAAGAAAAAATAAAAAGCTTGTTAAAATTTTCCTTATATTAAAATTTTCTATGTTTCTTATTTTTATTATACCTTGAATGCATAAATATTCTTTCATGGATTAGGTCTGTTCCATGATTGCTTCAAAAACAGTAGATTGTGGAATTAATTACTGCATAGCGTTAACTTAATCCTCCATAAATATATTTATGTTAGTTGAGTTTTGATAACTATTGCCCAGATATTAGTTCAAGATTTAATGCCATTTTTACAATTAACTGGTGGCCAGGTAATCATCTTGCTTTATAAGGAGATCAAACTAGTCAATCCTAAAGTAAATCAGCCCTGAATATTCATTGAAAGAAATGATGCTGAAGCTGAGGCTCTAATACTTTGGTACCTGATGAGAAGAGCCAACTCATTGGAAAAGAGTCTGATGCAGGGAAATATTTAGGGCAGGAGGAGAAGACGGTGCAGAGAATGAGATGGTTGGATGGCATGATTGACTCAATGGACATGAGTTTGAGCCAACTCCAAGAGATAGTAAAGGTCAGGGAAGGCTGGTATGCTGCAGTCCATGAAGTCACAGAGTCTGATGTGACTGAGTGACTGAACAACATTAATCAGTTCAGTTCAGTTCAGTCACACAGTCGTGTCCAGCTCTTTGTAACCCTATGGACTGCAGCACACCAAGCCTCCCTGTCCGTCACCAACTCCTGGAATTTACTCAAATTCATGTGCATTGAGTCAGTGATGCCATCCAACCATCTCATCCTGTCTTCCCCTTCTCCTCCTGCCTTCAGTCTTTCCCATAATCAAGGTCTTTTCAAATGAGTCAGTTTTTTGCATCAGGTGGCCAAAGTATTGGAGTTTCAGCTTCAACATCAGTCCTTCCAATGAGTATTCAGGACTGATTTCCATTAGGATGGACTGGTTGGATCTCCTTGCAGTCCAAGGGACTTTCAAGAGTCTTCTCCAACAGCACAGTTCAAAAGCATCAATCCTTCAGATCCCAGCTTTCTTTATAGTCCAACTCTCATATCCATATAGGACTATTGGAAAAATCATAATAGTAAACTCATATTTAAAAAAAAAATACCAGTCACTATCAGGATCATTTTTGAAAGTTGAGGAAACTGTAAAGAACATGTGACTAACAAGAGGCAGTCACTGCACAAAGGTAGATTGCAGTAATACCACAAACAGAACTGAGGCCATCTTTGTTAAGTTACCTTGGATCCACTTTAAAACACACACAAAAAGATGACCAAGGTGCAAGAAGAAAACATATGCTGCAATAAGCATTTACTGTGCAATAGTTTTAAAGCAGATGTAACCAAACTCTTCTCATTCATTAAAAACAATCTCAAATAAAAATGACTCTGTAAGGAACCAGTAAAACATTCAACTTTGACTAATGTAACTTCCTGGTGTGTAAATTCAGATATAAGTGGGTTGCAAAATGTATAGTTATGTAACTGAACTCTGTGATTAACTCTATGATTTAAATGCTGGAGAAACCTTTAAAAAGGGAGTTACCTAAGGATATATGCAGTGAGGATATTTCTTTTTGATCTGGAATTGGTCTGATGCTAGAATGCTAGGTAAGTGCTTCTCTCACAAATATCTCACTGCCAAATCTTTAGAGGGCTGGTGTTTATTTTAAGTTTTTCCTCCAGGCTTAAAATCTGCAAAACACATGTTAACCAGGCATATTATGTTATTTGACCCAGACAGCAATTTAATTAGTCTTGAAGAAAACTGCAAGCACTCAAATTGAGCCTTGCTAAAAGGAAACCAAATCTGAATTGAAACAGAAAATGCAATCAGCCCATTTCAAAAGACCTCCAGAAAAAGAAAGTAAGAAAAGGGAATAGATGAACATTACATTTTTCCAACTCTAGCCACAGTGACCAAAAGTACAGCTATTGCCTGAATCATATTTTATATTCTGACATCTGTCTAGATAACTGTCCACTTAACAGAACAGGCTCTCCATGCAGAGTGTGTCTCAATTCAGAGCTATTTAACTCTTTTACCTTTAGTCAGTGATGGGAGAAGTGCTTAGACATTCAGGTCAGTTCCAACAAGTGCTTAGACATTCAGGTCTTGGTGACTCCATGACCTGCAGCATGCCAGACTTCCCTGTCCATCCTCAAATCCTGGAGCTTGCTCAAACTCCTGTCCACTGAGTCCGTGATACCATCCAACCATCTCATCCTTTTTCGACCCCTTCTCCTCCTGCCTTCGATCTTTTCCAGCATCAGGTTCTTTTCCAATGAGTCAGGTGGGAAAGTATTGGAACTTTAGCTTCAGCATCAGAACTGATTTCCTTCAGGATGGATTGATTGGGTTTCCTTGCAGTCCAGGGACTCTCAGGAGTCTTCTCCAACACCACAGTTCAAAAGCACTCAGCTTTTTTTATGGTTCAACTCTCACATCCATACATGGCTAATGGAAAAACCATAGCTTTGACTAGATGGACCTTTGCCAGCAAAGTAACATCTCTGCTTTCAATATGCTGTCTAGGTTGGTCAAAACTTTTCTTCCAAAGAGCAAGCATCTTTTAATTCCATGGCTGCAATCACCATCTGCAGTGACTTTGGAGCCCAAGCAAACAAAATCTGTAACTGTTTCCACTGTTTCCCCATGCCATGATCTTCGTTTTTTAAATGTTGAGTTAAGCCAGCATTTTCACTCTCCTCTTTCACTTTCAAGAGGCTCTTTAGTTCTTCTTTGCTTTCTGCCATAAGGGTGGTGCCATCTGCATATCTGAGGTTATTGATATTTCTACCAGCAATCTTGATTCTAGCTTGTGCTTCATCTAGCTGGCATTTTGCAAGATATTCTCTGCATATAAGTTAAATAAGCAAAGTGACAATATACAGCCTTGAAGTACTCCTTTCCCAATTTGGAACCAGTCCATTGTTCCATGTATGGTTCTAACTGTTGCTTCTTGACCTGCATAACGATTTCTCAGGAGGCAGGTAAAAGGTGGTCTGATATTCCTATCTCTTGAAGAATTTTCCACAGTTTGTTGTGATCCACACAGTCAAAGGCTTTAGGATAATCAATACAGCAGAAGTCGATGTTTTTCTGGAATTCTCTTGCTTTTTCCATGATCCAATGGATGTTGGCAATTTCATCTCTGGTTCCTCTACCTTTTCTAAATCTAGCATGACTATATGAAAGTTATCAGTTCACATACTGTTTAAATGTAGCTTGAGTATTACTTTGATAGCTTGTGAGATGAGTGCAATCTTGCAGTAGTTTGAACATTCTTTAGTATTGCCTTTCTTTGGGATTGGAATGAAACTGACCTTTTCCAGTCCTGTGGCCACTGCTGAGTTTTCCAAATTTGCTGGCATATTGAGTGCAGCATTTGACCAGTGTCATCCTTTAGGATTTAAACTAGCCCAGCTGGAATTCCAGCACCTCCAGTAGCTTTATTTGTAGTGATGTTTCCTAAGACCCACTTGACTTCACACTCCAGGTATTTGTGTTAGATTATTGACAGATGTTTTGAGACCAAGGATGCTACTATATCTGCCAAATGCACTGTGGTTTAAACCTGGTACTGAATCTAGGTGAGTAATTTCTGGTATCTGATTCTTTATTCTTAAATATCTCTATCCTGATGAATTTATATTAGATTACTCACTTGCCTTCTTCATCTTGTCTCTCCTTTGAAAGACACATAATTTGAGAAGCTTATATTCCTTCACATGTATTTGGGTTTTATATTTACATATTAATTACCCCTCAAAAACCTCCTATTTCCTTAAACAACATTTTTAAAAGATTGCAGTTCTCTCTGATAAAAGATGAATTTACTGTCTTAGCAAAAAGCTGGATTATACTTTCACTCTGTCACAGAGAAAACCTGTGCAAAGATATAAAGATTGAGATTCAACAGCCCACTGGGGATTTGGTCTTCTGTGAATTTCTTATAATAAGTTATCCTTCCTTTTAATTCATTAGGGATGTGAATGAATATACATACATAGGCCTATGCCCATTAGTGCCAAGGATATGTTTATTAGAGATCATCCTATGTTTTTATTTTTATGCCATATTCATAAATACAGAAATCTATTATTTGGGATAATATAACATACTGATCTATTGTTAAGTGTCTCAAACTAATTTTTATTCTGCTACATACCCTTCCAATTGCTCCCTGCAACTTAAGTAGGATTAAAGAGGTTAATTTATTTCAATTTTTGGCTGGCAGAACAGGTTATAAATGCATTGAGAAGTGGTAATCACATAGATTCCTAATGCTGCATGCATTTATATTTTATGAATTCCAAGAAAAACTTAATATATTGAAATAAGAGATTTTAAGTACTATATTTTTCATGGCAAATCTGAAAATCCATGAAATGTATAGCTAGTGTACTTGCTCAAAACCTTAAAGTTTCTTCAGAAGCACATAACATTCTACAAAATAATTCCCAATTATAATGTTAGGCAAGTAATGAAATCACAGAATAAGCTTTAACTACACAAAATACTTTTGCCCCCAAATAAGAATAAGTTCATGAAAATATACTTGAATTGTTGACTAATTATCCCCTATAACTAGTTTCTCTCTAAAGAAATATGATTCTCTTATAAAAGTTTCATATATAGTTTCTCTTTTCTTATATATCTGTATACAAATAGCCAGAGAAGGCAATGGCACCCCACTCCAGCACTCTTGCCTGGAAAATCCCATGGATGGAGGAGCCTGGTGGGCCGCAGTCCATGGGGTAGCTAAGAGTCGGACACGACTGAGACTTCACTTTGACTTTTCACTTTCATGCATTGGAGAAGGAAATGGCAACCCACTCCAGTGTTCTTGCCTGGAGAATCCCAGGGACGGGGGAGCCTCATGGGCTGCAGTCTATGGGGTCACACACATTTGGACACGACTGAAGTGACTTAGCAGCAGCATACAAATAGCATAAGCTACTATTTGATTCCTTCGGCTCTCACCAATGAAGAAATGTAAACATTACTGACAAAAAATTCAGTGAAAAATTTTAACTGGATGGCAACTCATGACCAAGTACTCTTATTCTGCATGTTATTCTACCAAAACTAGCATGAGAAGTTTATTTAATGAAATCAGATATGGTTGATTTAGCCATATGATGATGTGGTGAACTGGTACTAATAATTTTCGAGTCCTGTGTGCTTCCCTGGTGCTTCAGTGTTGAAGAGTTTGGGTTTTCACTGTGGCATGGGTTCAATCCCTGTTTGGGGAAGTTCCATGTGCTGTGAGGTACAATCAAAGAAGGAAAAAAAAAAGAATAATTCTGAATCCTGACAATGGCCACAGTTTTTATGAAATGCATGAGTTTACCAATGCATGAGTTTTCTCTACTGTTAATTGATGTCAGTGTAATAGAAGGGAAGATGGTGATGAATATAATAAATGGCTTTCAGTTTATGCTAATGTAAACATTACAGAAAACATAGATTCCCCACCCCTCCCCCACCCCCCGCCACTCAGAACAAGCTTAACTTTGTGGGAGAAATGTATCAGAGCATGTTTTGGCTAGATGGTTCTACAGAACCAGAACAAATATAGGAGAAAAAAAAAAAAAACCTGAGGTAAGCCAAAAAAAACTTAAAATGTGTGTCTATTGATTCTGACTTAATATTTGCCTTTATGTATAACATAGGGAGCTCAGCTTGGTGCTCTGTGAAGACCTACAGAGGTGGGTTGGGAGCTGGGAGGGAGGTTCAAGAAGGAGGGAATATATATATACTTTATGGTTCATTCACATTGCTCTTGGCACAAACCAACACCACATTATAAAGCAATTATCCTACAATTAAAAATATTTTTAAATATTTGCATTTATTTTAGATGTAAAAGTCATATATACTTTCCCTCTTTGTTGACAACTTTTAGAAATCCAAGAGACTGATAAAAATTATATTATTGCTAAAGAATTCCAAATAATATCAAAGAATTTTTGCTATTAAAGTTTTACTTTGTTTAAAATTTTATTGCTTATAGGAAGTATTTTTGTAATAGATAGGAATTTTTATGATAGTTCATAGTTCAGTTGCTCAGACGTGTCCAACTCTTTGTGACCCCATGAATCACAGCACGCCAAGCCTCCCTGTCCATCACCAACTCCCAGAGTTCACTCAGACTCACATCCATCGAGTCAGTGATGCCATCCAGCCATCTCATGCTCTGACGTCCCCTTCTCCTCTTGCTCCCAATCCCTCCCAGCCTCATGATAGATTAACCTTTTATATTTTGCCCATATTTGTCCTATTAGCTTTTATTACCAACTTTGTAGAGGAAAGTATTTTTAAGATTTAAACTTACATTGCCTCAATTTTTATTTTCTCTCCTTATATTTAATAATAATCATAGAAAATTGTATCATCTAAATTATTAAACTTCACCTATAGAATTAATAGATCACAATTTGTCCCTTAAAATAAGAAAGGAAAATGCCAAAATATTTTCTGAATATTTCATCTCTTCCTCTTCATAAGCATAATAAATTTTTGAAAACTTCCTTTGGCCTTATGTGTTTTATGGTTGAAACTTTCACATTTAAAATAAAATCTTCCGGATTTCTTCTTCCTGAAACCACTTTTGATCTTAGTTATAGGGTAACTAATAATTGTGTATAAAACATCACAAAAAGTTACCTATATATTCATATGCAAAACTTTATCCTATTTCTGGCATACTATAAATAATTAGATGTTTGGTTACAGAAACATGACGAGGAAGCTAAGCAGGAAGAGAGACAATGCCATGTCAAGAATCCATTAACTCAGTGCTACCAAGTTCCATCCTTCAGGATAAAATCATTCCTAAATATTATTATGTAAGTTAAGAGCTATTAGATACAGTTTAAGGAGTAAATGATTCTCTGTAAAAAATACACAACTCAGTTTTTAAAATCTTGGGTGCAAATCTGACATAATTTATTTTGTATCTTATGCAAATTATCAAGAAAGTTGTTGAGTTTTCACCTTACATTGTAACTATTGGGCAAACTCTGTAAAAAGCATGTAGATTTCCAGTATAAATAGCAATTTCTGGTGTTTCCCTCCATTCTGTCACTAAAATGTGCATAAAGATAGGATAAGTTAAAGACATTGTGACAATATGGAATATTTACACTGACAGAAAGTTTATTTCTACTTTCTAAAAAGAGTTTCTCTAGCTCCATCCTTTGTTACACTAAATGAAAAATAAAATCACTGATCAAAGTAACCTTTGACAACTTCAAAAGAATAATTGCACAAAATTATTTTGATAACTAAAATTAAAAGAAAGAAAGTCCTGCAATAAAATGGAATAAAATTAGGAAATAAAATAGACAAAGTAATATTTAAGAATAAATAAAGTATGTTAAATATTAAAAATTATTGTTTTCACTCTAAATCTAAGGCAAATTTTGTTTAATTTAAATAAAAACACTGGAGAGAAAAATATACTATTATCAAATGATTTGAGGATCCATATAATGAAAGTAAAAGTGTTAGTCACTCAGCAGAGTCCAACTCTTTGCAACCCATGGACTGTAGCCCGCCAGGCTCCTCTATCCATGGAATTCTCCAGGCAAGAACACTGGAGTGGGTTGTCATCCTTAAATTATACAATAAAAAATTCAGTTGGACAAAAAAAAATTCATAAATCATATCACTTATAATTAAGCTTTTTTCATTTTGTCTCACATTGAGTTTTTAGAAAGCTTTCCAAATATTATAGTAACAAAAATTTCAATAGAATTAATGAAGTGAAAGGCTGAATATGAAAAACATAAAAATTTTAAAATACATTAAAACAGGAAATTTAGACAACATAATGTATAAAAATAAAAGANTTTTCATTTTGTCTCACATTGAGTTTTTAGAAAGCTTTCCAAATATTATAGTAACAAAAATTTCAATAGAATTAATGAAGTGAAAGGCTGAATATGAAAAACATAAAAATTTTAAAATACATTAAAACAGGAAATTTAGACAACATAATGTATAAAAATAAAAGAGAATTTTAGTTTATTAAATAACATAGAACTTTAAAAGTTAATTAATAGAAGCAGACAATACTTGCTTGCAGCTTTGTAAATGGCCAGTTTGCAAATAAAATATAAACATGATGATAAATAAGAATAATAAGACAAAAGTAAAATGTCATTTATAGTCTGTCTTCTAATGGACACCATAAAATTATAACACTCTACCTAGAGTCAACTTGAAAATATATGTTACTATCCTTTAAGAATCTTTTAAGGGGCTTATATATTTTGAGTATGCCAGAAGGAAAAAATCAATGTTGCAGCCATTTTTTAAAATGTGTACCAGCAAAAATTGACATGATGCATCTAATAAAAGGAACAATTTCATTATAATGCATACTGTACAATATCATTTCAAATAATTTTAAGTCATACTGAACCATGTAAAATTATAAAATATGACTATGTGGAAAAAATCAACCAATAAACTCTCTATTCGTCTTGGTTAAATATACAAACACAGGGAGAAAAAGAAATTATACCTTTGCAGATAGGCTCTGGTTGTGTGAATCTACAGCTAGATAGAACGATGGGACATCTAGTTGGAAGTAGACTTAGGCTAATATTAGATATACTTCTTAATAATTTGTGACAACTTTGATAAGTCCAATACAGACTGCAATGAGTAGAAATTGCCACTTTGAGTTAAATTTCTTAAGATTTCTAGGAGTCCAGGAAGAACAGGGCAACTAAAGAGCATCTCAGTTTCTAGATCCTGCACTGGTGGTGGAGTTCAAAAGTCCTGCTGTAAGAATTAGGTACTTTCTTAACCTGGCTGCCCATTAGAATCACCTGAACGCTTTTAAGAACTATTATGTTGTGACCCCATCTGAAACCAATTAATGCAGAACACCGGAGAGTGGGGCCAGGGCAAGAGGCGTTTCAAAAGCTCCCAGGTGATTCTAATTTTCAATTAGGGTTAAAAAAAAATCTAACAGGGAGTTATATAACCTTCAGCTTTAANATCACCTGAACGCTTTTAAGAACTATTATGTTGTGACCCCATCTGAAACCAATTAATGCAGAACACCGGAGAGTGGGGCCAGGGCAAGAGGCGTTTCAAAAGCTCCCAGGTGATTCTAATTTTCAATTAGGGTTAAAAAAAATCTAACAGGGAGTTATATAACCTTCAGCTTTAACCTATGAACTTTTGATCAGACCCAGAAGAGACAACATTAGTACAAAGATTTTAAAAACTTATATTTCAAATCAAATCTCAGACATCATTTAAAGCCAAAGAATCCTTAAAGCTCCTGAGGGAAGAAGCAAAGATGGAAAGAGCAAATCTATATCCATTAATAGCTGCAGGGATGCAATTCCCAACACAGACTGCTCAAGGTTCAAGGCAGCCACAGAAGAAGCCGAAGGCAACTTGAGCCAGAGGAAGCTTACAGTTAGGTGAGTCTTGTTTAATTTTCCCTGTCCTCCTTCACTCAGGGACCCTTCACTACCGTAGTACTGATTTACAACCTAGCACAGCCAAGATAAAATTGCATCTGCAGTCTTACATGTTTCTCCTGAATTCCTCCGAATTCTTCACTGACCAGCACCAGTCAAGGTCGAAATGTAACCTAAATTATTATCCCTCAAAAATTAACTCGAGTGCTAATGAAAGGTAACTGATACACTCATAGTTGAGCAATTTTGTGATCTAACAAAGAAAAAGTCTCTAAAGTATACATAAATGGGTCCTGTAGGACTTTGAATCAGTGAGACAGGTCTCGTATAAAGTTGACAAAATTAATAAGATATTAGAATTTTGTATCCTATTTTTTTCCCATTCTAGGAAAAAAAAAACCTTTTAAAACAGCAGACTGCTTAGAGTATACTTAATTTTATTTAAGTCAGGGATCTCATTTTGCCTCAACCTTTACTTCCTTTATAGAAAAGCACTGTAACTTATCAGTGTGTGTGTGCATGTGTGTGTGTCTGTATAAGCTCTTGTAAAAATTCAATGAAATTGATTAAAATAATGTTAAACATGTAACTTAAGAAACTTTCCTTCACATCAGTCCTGTATTTGCAAGGGTTATCACATTGTTCTTTCCTCAGTAATTAGTTAATTGCCCCATCACAGATAAGCCTAAGGGTTTCTTTGTTGGTTGGTTTTTAGCAGCTATTGAGAACTTCACTTTTTGTCCTCGTGAGTATGAATGCTAAAGCCTTCTGTCTGTTGCTGACAACCATCTAGTGACAATAAGGGAAGACAACCTGAGCAAGATGCTGAAATGTGAAGGGGAGAGTAGCTAAGGGAATCTCAGAACGAAGCCAAAGAATGGAGTGAGTCCTGCCTGAAGCTAGTCCTACTTCTGACCCCTCAGATGAGTAAGTCAAAAAATTTATTTTAATGCTTAATCTGTTTGTGTGTAATTTATTATTTACAAAAGTAAGCATTCTAAATGATAAATCCAGTGTAATCAGACATTCTCTTAGCCTTGTCCTCAGTTAAATTACAGTATGCTTTAGCTGGGAACCTTGGGGAAGCAAGGAAAATTTTTAAGTGGGAAGAAATTATTAAAAATAATTATCATTATGCATCAATTCATGGTACTAAATCTTATACTAACTCTAATTTTATTTCTTCTCTGTTGGTAAAGTGAAGGCAAAATTGTGTTTACTTGGATGCATGTGCTTTCCAAGGCTAGTAACAGGTTTTAAGAGTAAGAAAACATGGTTCATTTATTCTCGTGGAGTGAGATTCAAAATAANCGATGGACATGAGTCTGAGTGAACTCTGAGAGATGGTGATGAACAGGGAGGCCTGGCGTGCTGCAATTAATGGGGTCGCAAAGAGTCGGACACGACTGAGTGACTGAACTGAACTGAACTCACATGCTTAATCATGTCCAACTCTTTGTGACCCCTTGCACTGCAGCACACCTAGCATCCCTGTTCATTACCAACTCCCAGAGTTTACTCAAACTCATGTTCATTGAATCAGTGATGTCATCCAACAATCTCATCCTCTGTTGTCCCCTTCTCCTCTTGGCTTCAATCTTTCCTAGCATCAGAGTCTTTTCAAATGACTCAACTCTTCACATCAGGTGGCCAAAGTATTGGATTTTCAGCTTCAGCATCAGTCCTTCCAGTGAACAGTCAGGACTGATCTTCTTTAGGATGGATAGGTTAGATCTCCTTGTAGGTCTAGGATCTCTCAAGAATCTTCTCCAACACTGCAGTTCAAAAACATCAATTCTTCATCACTCAGTTTTCTTTATAGTCCAAATCTCACATGCATACATGACTACTGGAAAAAACATAGCTTTGACTAGACAGACCATGGCTGGCAAAGTAATGTCTCTGTTTTTTAATATTTGGTCTAGGTTGGTCATAACTTTTCTTCCAAGGAGCAAGCGTCTTTTAATTTCATGGCTTCAGTCATCATCTGCAGAGATTTTGGAGCCCCCAAAATAAAGTTTGTCACTTTCCACTGTTTCCACTGTTTCCCTATCTATTTGCCATAAACTGATAGGACCAGACACCATGATATTAGTTTCCTGAATGTTGAGTTTTAAGCCAACTTTTTAACTCTTCTCTTTCACATTCATCAAGAGGCTCTTTAGTTCTTTTTGTTTTCTGCCATGTGTAGTGGCATCTGAATATCTGAGGTTATAAATATTTCTCCCAGCAATATTGATTCCAGCTTGTGCTTCTTCCAGCCCAGCGTTTCTCATGATGTACTCTGCATACAAGTTAAATAAACAGGGTGACAGTATACAGCCTTGATGTACTTGTTTCCCAATTTGGAAATGGTATGTTCCATGTCCATTTCTAATTGTTACTTCTTGACCTGCATACAGATTTCTCAGGAGGAAGATCAGGTGGTCTGGCATTCCCATCTCTTCAAGAATTTTCCAGTTTTTTGTGATCCACGCAGTCAAAGGCTTTGGCATAATCAATAAAGAAGAAATAGATGTTTTTCTGCAGCTCTCTTGCTTTTTTGATGATCCAGTGGATGTTGGCAATTTGATCTCTGGTTCTTCTGCCTTTTATAAAACCAGCTTGAACATCAGGAAGTTCACAGTTAACCTACTGTTGAAGCCTGGCTTGGAGAATTTGGAGCATTAGTTTGCTAGTGTGTGAGATGAGTGCAACTGTGCAGTATTTTGAACATTCTTTGGCATTGCCTTTTTTTGGGATTGGAATGAAAACAGATCTTTTCTAGTCCTTTGGCCACTGCTGAGTTTTCCAAATTTGCTGGCATATTGAGTGCAGCACTTTCACAGCATCATCTTTCAGGATGTGAAACAGCTCAACTGGAATTCCATCACCTCCACTAGCTTTGTTCCTAGTGATGCTTCCTAAGACTCACCTGACTTTACATTCCAGGATGTTTGGCTGTAGGTGCATGATCACACCATGATTATCTGCCTCGTGAAGATCTTTTTTTGTATGGTTCTTCTGTATATTCTTACCACCTCTTCTTAATATCATCTGCTTCTGTTAGGTCCAGACCATTTATGTCCTTTAATGTGTCCATCTTTGCCTAAGATTTTCCCTTGGTAGCTCTAATTTTCTCTAAGACATCTCTAGTCTTTCCCATTCTATTGTTTCCTCTATTTCTTTGCATTGATCATTGAGGTCATTGAGGAAGGCCTTCTTATCTCTTCTTGCTATTCTTCGGAACTCTGCATTCAAAAGGGTATATCTTTCCTTTTCTCCTTTGCCTTTCCCTTCTCTTCTTTTCATAGCTATTTAAGGCCTCCTCATACATCTATTTTGCCTTTTTTACATTTCTTTTTCTTGGGGATGGTCTTGATCACTGCCTCCTGTAAAATATTAGGAACTTCCATCCATAGTTCTGGCCTGCTCTCTATCAGATCTAATCTCTTGAATCTATTTGTTACTTCCTCTGTATAATCATAAGGGATTTGATTTAGGTCATACCTGGATGGTCTAGTGGTTTCCCTACTTCAATTTAAATCTGAATTTGGCAATAAGGAGTTCATGATCTGAGCCACAGTCAGCTCCTGGTCTTGTTTTTGCTGACTTTACAGAGCTTCTCTATCTTTGGCTGCTAAGAATATAATCAATCTGATTTCGGTATTGATCATCTGGTGATTTCCATGTGTAGAGTCTTCTCTTGTGTTGTTAGAAGAGGGTGTTCGCTATTTATTTTAGGAGACCTCAAGTAATTGAGAGCTGAGTAAAAATGTATGTCTTCTATCAGTTCAGTATGTATACATCTCATTTCATCTCATTTTGATGTGAGACTTTAAATTTTGAAACACAGAATCAGCATTACATGTTTAATTCGGTTTAAAAAATACTTATATAAACTCTCAGGATTTCTTTTTTCTTGTAGAATGTTAGAGGTCCAATACTCTTTTACTCCTGCTCTATTTATAGCTACCCAGTCGGTCCTAGTTGTAAAGAAGCAGCTTACCAATGCAGGAGACTAAGAAATGCGGGTTTGATCCCTGGGTTGGGAAGATTCCCTGGAGGAAGAAATGGCAACCCACTCCAGTGTTCTTGCTGGGAAAATTCCAAGGACAGAAGAGCCTGGCAGGCTATATAGTTCATGGGGTCGCAGAGAGTTGGACACAACAAGTGACTTATCATGCACCCAGTCTCTATATCCTCTCTTGTTAACAATGTGAGATATTTTTTCTTAAGTGCCAGATGATAACTTTAGAGACAGCTAATATTTTAAAATTCTTTAACTTGAGTAAATGTGTTGTGATTATTAGTAAAATTGCATTTGGAGGACAGGTCTTAAAAAATAATTTTTCAGCTTGAAAAAAACAAGCTTCACTGTTGAAAATGTGAAGATACAAATGAATTATTAAGATGACACTGGTGGGAAAACACCTGCCTGCCAATGCAGGAGACTGAAGAGACATCGCTGGCTGGGGCAGATGCTCTGGAGAAGGCAGGGCACCCCACTCCAGTGCTTGCCGGGAGAAGTCCATGTAGAGTGGAGGCTACACTCCATAGGGTCACAAAGAATTGGACATGACTGAAGTGACTTAGCATTCAAAAGGTGTGTATATTGTATATATTGTCATGTTTTTAGTGACTGATGCTCTTCTGAGGCTTTTTATACCACAATTTAATTTATTTGTCCCATCACCTCGTAGAATGGTTGTCTTCTTTTGAATCACTTGCCAAAATCTTGAGGTTAAGGGTTGATGAAGAAAGGAATGGCCATGTGACATCACTCCAGATAACACCCTTTCTACAGCCAGTTCTATGTATTGATACAGAAAGCTAACAATTTTTAACTTTTAAAATACAAGGTAACTCCTATTTAATAAAACTAAAGTTATAAGCAGCATTTTAAACTAATTATCCTATTTTCCAACAGAATAACTTTTTTCTCTTTTACATACAAATGTAAAAGAAAAATGTAATTTTCATTTGAATAATTTTCATGTACCTACTGAGTTTTGATCTTAACCAGAAGTGAATAAGCATCAGGCTTTCTTTTCTTTCCTTTCCTTTTTTATTTTTTTTTGTTTGTTTGTTTCTCCTTTTAAACATTCTCCTTTCTTTAAACCTGAATTTTCAGTCTAGAGATAAGGGTCACACAATTTCTTAAATAAAAAGTAACTTCAAGATTTTATAGTTGGATATTGAGAACACTTTTCTATTAAGAGGAAGTTTTATTCAAAAGCTTTAAATCAAGAATTAGAGAATTCTAATCTTACGTAAGACTGTATAATATCAAGATAACTGGATTTTAATCCAAAATTCACTTAATGCTTCTAGGTAAATTAAATTCCTCAGCAAATTGAATCCTTAATGGGCTTTAATTTAAGCATGACTGTATATTTTATTCCTATGGCAACAGTGCAGTTAATAGAAGAAAACGGGTAATAACATGACAATTTATTCAGACATTAGGAATTCACACATGTTCTAAAATGAGTAAAGCTTTTTAAAAGAGCATATATTTGCTTTGTAGACCACATAAGTTGATATCTAAGCTCATATTTGGGAGAAAGATAAATGCATTTTTATAATTGTTACAATTTAGATAATTCATGCCTTCTAAATAAGATCTAGCAAGACAGATAGTACAGAACATTATGTACATTTCTATAATCATTCTATATAACCATTAAATATTAAATATTCTGGATCTCCTTCATATATAAATATATAATTTCTCATATATATTATAATAAAATATTTTACAATTCATTTTAATAGTGATCTGAATATATTTTCTGGAAACCTAATTGTGTTTAAGAAATTTGGAAAAATACAATACCAAGATAACTCATGCTGACTGAGAAGAAAAGTCTTGAAAAGATAAAATGTGTAGTTTTCCAACTCACTGTAAAAAAGTTATGCAGATAAGAGTAATAGATGTGTATGTGTGTGCATATATGGATATGAAAATTAAAATATTAAGATATACTGTATTCTAAGTATAAAATATTAAATAAAACTGTAAAGGAAACTTGCTTTTAATTTCAGCTAGAGTATGACCTGTTTATTAATCAAGTCACCTAATTTTCTGAGCTATAATTTTCAACAAGAGATATTTATTAAATTCAAATAGAAAGATTTAATTTATAAACATATCTTTGAATCACTAGGCTAAAATACACTTGAAGTGAAGTGAAGTGAATTCGCTCAGTCGTGTCCGACTCTTTGCGATCCCATGGACTGTAGCCCACCAGGCTCCTCCCTCTATGGGATTCTCCAGGCAGGAGTACTGGAGTGGGTTGCCATTTCCTTCTCCAGGGGATCTTCCCAACCCAGGGATCGAACCCGGGTCTCCTGCATTCTAGGCAGACGCTTTAACTTCTGAGCCACCAGGGAAGCCCAAAATATACTTAATCAGCAGTTATAAAACTGTGGTGCATANCGATCCCATGGACTGTAGCCCACCAGGCTCCTCCCTCTATGGGATTCTCCAGGCAGGAGTACTGGAGTGGGTTGCCATTTCCTTCTCCAGGGGATCTTCCCAACCCAGGGATCGAACCCGGGTCTCCTGCATTCTAGGCAGACGCTTTAACTTCTGAGCCACCAGGGAAGCCCAAAATATACTTAATCAGCAGTTATAAAACTGTGGTGCATACAGTTCTATCACTCTCACTATAATAATAATAATAGCATCATAACTATAGAAATATCAGTCAATGTGAGTAATAAATAAAATACATATTTAAAAATTATATTTATCTCATGTTCTTAAATTTTTACTTTTGTATGGTTCATCTTATATATTTATTTCGAGGAACACACCTTAAATAAATGTACACTATTTGCATCATTGGGCTTCCTTGATGGCTCAGAAAATAAACAATCCACCTGCAATGTGGGAGACCTGGATTGGACCCCTGTGTTGGAAAGATCCCATGGAGGAAGGCATGGCAACTGACTCCATACTCTTGCCGGAGAATCCCATGGACAGGGGAGGCTGGTAAGTTACAGTCCATAGGGTCACAAAGAGTCAAAGGTGACTGAGCGACTAAGCACAGCACATTTGCAGAATAAGAATTTAAAAATGATTAAACTTTGCATTCATTAGCAACGTTTTCTTATTCCTCTGGAGCTACATTTTGGTTTACAGCTCAAGAAAAGCAGGAGTTGTTGCATGGTTTGTTCTCTGTGTGCTATGTGAAGTTGCTTCAGCCATGTCTCACTCCTTGCAGCACCATGGACTGTAGCCCACCAGGCTTATCTGTCCATGGAATTCCCTGGCAGGAATACTGGGTGGAGTTGCCAGTCCCTTCTCCAGGGAATCTTCCCAACCCAGGGATGGAACCCATACCTCTTATGTCTCCTGCACTGGCAAGTTGTTTCTTTACCACTATGCCACCTGGGAAACCCTTGGTTGGTTCTTTGGTATATCCTGAATATCTAGAAGATTGCTTGGCATATAATAATAGTTACTCAAAGTTTTTTTGTTGAAAAAATAAATAAAATTATGCTTAGCACTTAGGATATTCACAATAGTTTATGCTAGTCTGTTTCCTTGATCAACTATAGTATTTCATAATTAAAAAATACCTATTTTCCTGTTTGTCAGCATTTGAGTCATTCCATTTTTGCTTATTACAAGTAATGCTACTTTGAACATCTTTGTTCATGTATCCTTGAACAAGCAGATGAATTTAAGAAAGTGTAAGCATATATGTGTATGTATGTTTGTATGTGTGTATGCATTGCTTTATGGTAGTTACCTTATCAAGTCAAAATACATGTATATTCCCATAAAAGTATACTTTTTCCGTTCAAGCTACAACTGGCAAGACTTTTTCTGATATGGGCAAATGAGCTTCAGACATATTCTCCCACTTTATAGGTAGTTATTTTGTTTAATAGATAATTTTGCTTGATGCCTCTTTCAATTGTCATAAAATAAGGCCATAAAATAAGGACTTGTTCAGTTCAGTTCAAGGGCTCAGTTGTGTCTGACTCTTTGAGACCCCATGGACTGCAGCACACAGGCCTCCCTGTCCATCACCAACTCCTGAAATTTACTCAAACTCTTGTCCATTGAGTTGGTGATGCCATCCAACCATCTCATTCTCTGACGTCCCCTTCTCCTCCTGCCCTCAATCTTTCCCAGCATCAGGGTCTTTTCAAATGAGTCAGCTNTTCTTTGGAAGGAATGATGCTAAAGCTGAAACTCCAGTACTCTGGCCACCTCATGCGAAGAGTTGACTCACTGGAAAAGACTCTGATGCTGGGAGGGATTGGGGGCAGGAGGAGAAGGGGATGACTGAGGATGAGATGGCTGGATGGCATCACGGACTCTATGGACATGCAGAGATGGTGATGAACAGGTTGGCCTGGCGTGCTGCAGTCCATGGGGTCGCAAAGAGTCAGACACGACTGAGCGACAGAACTGAACTGAACTTTGATAAGAGATTAAAAGAGATAATACTTGGGCTTGCTCCAGGGAAATAGATATGAATAGATAATATAATAAAACATGATATAGGTTCTAATATGGTAAAATATATGCAGTGTTTCACATGCTCGTGAGATGTGTATAAAGACCACAAACATACCCCTTGGCTTTGACTACCTAGAGTGATGTCAACTTTCACATGAACAACTTCTGTGGAATCATGGTGGTTAAATCTAATTCTAACAAATGTAGAATTTGAGAAAGTTATCAGAACTATCTATAGAGTAACTTTAAATGAGTTGAAGGGATAACCTGAAGAAAAGTTATCCTCAAAAAAATATCCTCAGAGATAGTGAAGAAGCTGTATATTTGATAAAGTCATGAGAAAGCAGGAATGGCAGAAAATAATTAAAGGGGAGGTCAAAATAAAGCCCGCTTTTTTGCATTGTTGGACATTGACAACATAGTTTTTGGCAAAATGCCAATTTCCAGATACTAATCAAATTATTTCTTCAAAATTAAAGTGTTTTCTTTTTTTTCCTTTTCAGTATTAGCTATGTATGCTGAACATGAACTTGAATGTCAAGCCCTTGCTTTTCTTTGATCATGGATGAGGCATTGTTTGGCAAAGAGACTTGAAGTTTAAACTCTCAACAGAGTCTTTCTGCTGAAAGAGGAGATGTATGCTTCTCTGTCAGGCAAACAACAGAAGGGGTTTTGTGTAAGGCCACATAAGCATAAAAATGGCAGATGCCTTTACTTTCAGCAGCTTAAAATGTTCATTCTGAGCAAACCATTCATCATTGGGCATACAATGAAGACTTCTAGATGTCAAAGGAAGAGATGGTTGGATGATTAGGGTGTCATTTCATCAAACAACAGCATAGTTTGATTTCCTTTCAGTATAATTGTCCCTTTTTTCTTAAATTTCCTGAAACTATCTCTTCACTTTTAACAAAACAAAGAAGAAAGCCTTTGCTTGTAAGCACTATTACAATCATTGTCCAAATAGGAAAAAAATAAGTTAATAATTAGTTAAGTAAAATGATACCAAAAAATAAAGTTTGCCTTACTATTCAAGTGAATTTTAAAAAGGAATGTTATTATCTTTATAAAAGATAATATTAGCAAAATTTCCTGATGTTATCAAAGTTGATATCTGTGCAATTTTGGAAAATATTTAAGATAAACACAGAATAAAACTACAGTGGTTATAATGTCATAATACCTGAATTCTGTGAGAATGAAACATTTATTTTCATGTGTGTCTGTATGGTTGTGTGTATTTATATGTTTTTCTTTATTATATAGAATAACAATTTCCTTATTTTGTGATCTGTTGATAAATACCTTGTTAAATATGATGGAAGACTAAAGTTTTCTATTTCAGGAAAATATTAACTAATAATCGGTTATCACTTCAGTGATTTCTTTAGTTAACATTTATAACAAATATTCAACTCACTGTTTATTTCAAATCTTCAGTCTTAAGCTTTTGCATATTTAACAGGTAACTTTTCTTTCACCAACAAGTGATGTTCTTTTTCAACTCCTGATATATCAACATGTGTCCATAAGACTTTGAGCATTTAAAGTAAAATAATTGACCATATGGTTCACCAAGTTGTTCTTACAGAAAATATTCCTCTGTTACTACATCACTTACCATTAGTGTTGTTTTCACTAGCTCTGACATATTGCAAAGATTGAAAGTCTTGGAATTGTACAGACTTGTGTGCAATGGCACCACACTCCAGTACTCTTGCTTGGGAAATCCCATGGACAGAGGAGCCTGGTGGGCTGCGGTCCATGGTGTTGCTAAAAGTCGGACATGACTGAGTGACTTCACTTTCACTTTTCACTTTCATGCATTGGAGAAGGAAATGGCAACCCACTCCAGTGTTCTTGCCTGCAGAATCCCAGGGACAGGGGATGGGCTGCCGTCCATGTGGTCGCACAGAGTCGGACGTGACTGAAGCGACTTAGCAGCAGTGTTTATCTTATACTTCCTAACTCTTTAATCTTGCATAAATTACTTAACTCTGATACATAAAGTGGCAGAAATTCTACCTGACTGACACAAATTACTTGACGAATTGCATAAAAGATATTTTTGAAAGTAGATACATGAGCCTTCAATGAATCATAGTTATTTTCTTTTGTATTAGTATTGTCTTTCAAGCTGAAAAATAGGCTTATCCAGAATATGACAATGAAAATGTAAAGATATAGAAAGGGACTGCTTCAGAAATTTAGAGCGATATTTGTGTGAATGAGAGCAGTTATTATTTTCCCTTTTAAGTATTACTAACATAATGACTAACAACATGGCTTCTCTGGTGAAAGTGAAAGCTGTTCAGTAGTGTCCTGCTCTTTGTGACCCCATGGACTACACAGTCCATGGAATTCTCCAGGCCAGAATTCTGGAGTGGGTAGCTGTTCCCTTCTCCAAGGGATGTTCCCTTCTCCAAGGGATCTTCCCAACCCAGGGATTGAACCCAAGTGAGATAAACAATATAAAATTCGAATCACTTGAGAGACTGGATAACACTGTTGTAGACAAACAGAAAAGACTAATGTGGCTTAAGCAAATGAAAATGTATATATTTACTTTATTATTATTATTTAATATTGCTGTGGTGCTGATAGTAGTAGTAATATACCATTTCTTGAAAACTCAGTCTGGGTGTGGATGGCTCTCAAGGCCATAGAATACCCATGTTGATAGAGGTTCTGTCATTGTATAATTGCACCATCTGTACACACATGATTTTTCATCACCTGGGTAGGAAATGACAGTGCTGAGAAGTTCTTTATCAATAACTAAGTGCTCACAAACAAAGAGAAAACACAGCAGCACTCACCAATACCCACTAGAAAGATCTAATCACATGGTGTTACACATCTTCAAAGGAAATGCGAATCTTCCCAATGACTTGAAAAGTAAGGACAACTGACTATGCTTAAGCATTTGTAGTTTCTAATATAGAATTTTTAAATATGAATATGATATGAGCAGCTAAGATATATCAAGAANGGCCTGTGGCTAATGTCTACCCACTGGTGGCTGGACTGAGCCTGAGACTAGATCAAACTCACTGGACAGCAGTGGGAGAGCCGGACTTGTCCCAGGGCAGATGCTGGCCTGCTTATGGGTGGCCTAGGTCTGCAGGTTGTAGGACTGTAGTCCTCCAGAAGCTTTTTTCTGCCTGCTGTTGAGTGAGGTATGGCCTGAGGCTCAAGAAGGTTCACTGGTAGGTGGGCCAGCTTTTCTAAGGCTGCTGTCTGCCCACTGGTATGCAGATCTGAGTCCCAAGCTCTCTGGAGGTAGGGCCTTGAGGCCTATAGCGTGTGTCTAGTAGGGATCCTGGGACGAGTGCCTGTGAATTAGTGTATGGTGCCAAGTCCTGGGTGCTCTTGTGGGTAGGACTGTGTCCAGGGGAAGCTGTGGGCTCAAGGATTCTTAAAGCAGCCTATCTGCAAGTGGGTTGGTCTGTGTCTATGCCAAGTTAGTTGTTTGGCCTAAGGTGTCTACAGGGTGTTGTGCAAGGGCAAGGCTGAATATGGAGGCTGAAAATCTATAGGAAATACTCCAAAATTGCACTTACCAGCATCACTGTCAATGTGATAGAAAGATTTCCCCCAAATGGCTGCCACAACTGTCTAGGTTCCCAGAGTGAGTTGTAGATGCCACCTGCCTTTCTGGAGGCTCTCTAAGATCAGCAGATGAGTCGGACTCAGGTTCCTTTCCAATTACTGCTTTTGCTTTGGGTCCTGGAGCATGCAATGGCTCAGATGATAAAGAATCTGCTGCCAATGCAGAAGACCCAGGCTTGATCCCTGAGTCAGGAGGATACCCTAGAGAAGGGAATGGCAATTCACTCCAGTATTCTTGCCTAGGAAATCCTGTAGAAAGAGGAGATTGCTGGCCTACAGTCTACAGGATTGCAAAGAGTCAGACACAACTCAGTGAATAATAGTTTACGAGTGGAGTCTCTGCTTCCCACAGACCTCTGGGATTTCTTAAAGTAAGCCCTGATGACTTCCAAAACGGGGGCTTGTCTCCCTGGTGCCGAACCCCCAAGCCTGGATATGGGGCATAGTCTCCCGTACTCTTTGAGGAAAACTTCTGCAGTTTTAACTAATCTCCCATTTATGGCTTAAACACTCAAGGGTAGGGGACTTGACTATATTGTGACTATGCCCCCCCCCCTTAGCAGTATTGTTGTTCCTTCTTTATGTCTTTAGTTGTAGAAGACCTTTTCTGGTAGGTTCCTGTTTTATTCATTGATGGTTCTATAAATAGTTGCAATTTTGGCATGCCTATGAGAGGAGGTGATTTCAGAGTCTTNTAAACAATATAAAATTCGAATCACTTGAGAGACTGGATAACACTGTTGTAGACAAACAGAAAAGACTAATGTGGCTTAAGCAAATGAAAATGTATATATTTACTTTATTATTATTATTTAATATTGCTGTGGTGCTGATAGTAGTAGTAATATACCATTTCTTGAAAACTCAGTCTGGGTGTGGATGGCTCTCAAGGCCATAGAATACCCATGTTGATAGAGGTTCTGTCATTGTATAATTGCACCATCTGTACACACATGATTTTTCATCACCTGGGTAGGAAATGACAGTGCTGAGAAGTTCTTTATCAATAACTAAGTGCTCACAAACAAAGAGAAAACACAGCAGCACTCACCAATACCCACTAGAAAGATCTAATCACATGGTGTTACACATCTTCAAAGGAAATGCGAATCTTCCCAATGACTTGAAAAGTAAGGACAACTGACTATGCTTAAGCATTTGTAGTTTCTAATACAGAATTTTTAAATATGAATATGATATGAGCAGCTAAGATATATCAAGAAACATGATATAGTGTTTGTACTTTGTTATCATGACAGAAGGAAACACATTCAGTGGTGAGAATGGAAAGTAAAAATGTGGAAAACTCCCAGATCACCAAAAAATGCTTAATATATTGCTATAATAAAAGTTATATAGGAAATTAGAAATTTCAGAAAGAACAATACAAAAAGAAATCAAAGAAATAATACATAGAAATATCATTTCTAAAATGAAAAGGCTCATAATAATGAATGATGACTAGAATGACATACTCCAATATATGTAATTATAAAATGGGCAAAGAGTTTCCTTGGAAAAAAATCTTTTTCATAATAACTGGAATGAAAATAAAATGTCATTAGTATTCTCAAATACAGAATTAGATTATAGAAGATAATCAAGTAGTTTATCAAATTTCTGAGTAAAAGACATTTTGAAATAATTATTATTAATCTTCTTTGAAAGTATAATAAAAACATTTATAGAATGAAGAAAAAGAAGCAAAATTGTCCACCTATACCTTTTCCTGGGAAGCAACTAGAATTTGAACCTCAGTATTGTAGAGAGATAATTTTTGTGAAAGGAGAAATATATGATCAAGAAAGAAAAGAAAATCTGTAGAGTAAAAAGAATTAAAATAAAGCCAATCTGTTTGAGAGCAGAAGACTAGTTGCTGGAGAAGGAAAAGCATCAGCATGAAAACAATCATAGCAGAAAAGAGCAGAAATAAAAGATTGATAGGAAAAGACATAGGGATTGATTCAGAATATTTTGAAATGTATATGATCATTCAGGAACAAAAACACATGTTGAAAAATATATGAATGGACTGTATATAATATAAACATCAAATGTCTATAAAATACTATGTATAATGTCTCTAATATAACCAGAATTTTTACAAACATATAGGGTAAGATATTGAAAGGATAAGCCATGGGAAGAATTTAAAGTAGCTAAATCACCACAAAGCAAGCAAATAGGTAAGATCATAAACTTATTAATCATGTTGGCATAAACAAATTATTTAGAAATGCAGAAACAAAATAACAGAGATATAGCTATTAATAAAAGAGTTGAACATAAATGGATCAAAGTTGTAGAACTATGAAACAGGAAACTGATATACTGTATTATAGATTTTAAAACATTTAGATGGATAACTTGGTATGAGTTTGAGAAAAACAAGTTTATTGGAAAGTGAAAAAATGCATAGAGTTTAAAAGAATTTTTTGAGAATTTTTTTTACATGACTCTCCAAAACATAAGCTACTCTCTTTTTATGTTTATATGGGGAATATAAATGGTGTGTGTGTGTGTGTGTGTGTGTGTGTGTGTTAGTGGGGATCTTCCTGACCCAAAGATTGAATCCAGGTCTCCTGCATTTCAGGCAGATTCTTCACCATCTAATTATTTAATAAATTAAATGGTGTTTGGAGGGATAATATTCTTCAAAAGGTAAGGAATTTGGTAACTGCTTATGCTGAATCAGTTAGCTAGGTAGACTGGAGAATCAGGAGCACAAATAATTGAGCTTTATTAAAAGGTGGACTACTCTTGACTTTCTGCAGTGAAAAAAAAAACAACTTAGAAGAAATTGGTAGGAAAAGGGTATAATTGTCAACTGAAACAAACACAATTTAATAACTTAAATCCCTGAGGTATTATTTATTTCTGATTAATAGATATGTACAGGATTTGGGAAAATATGGCCACAGGACAAATGTATCAATTTTTTTTTTCTAATAAGTTTTGTTGGAACAAAGTCAAGGCCATTTATAATGGATTGTCTATGACTGTTTTCATGTAAGTATCTTACACTGTACAGAGACTGGCCCACGGAACCTAAAGTATCATACTACCCTGTGCTTTACAGAAAAAGTTCACTCATCTCTTAACTGGCTGACGCATCAATAATTACTTTTGCTCTTTTGCTCTGTTTAGGTTGTTGCATTTTCAGATCTATATGAAATAGTTTGTCTGAAAAATTGCTGTAATGATCCTTATCACTTGAAAGAGCATGTTTATTTTAGTTTGAATATTAGTGACTAGAATGAATATTGTTTACTAAATATATCAAAAGAGCATTTAAAAAGCAATCGTTTTTTGAGAAGGAGCTGTTAGATTTATTTATTTATTTTTATTTTGTCTTTGTCTTGAGCTCATTTCTTCAGGAACTGAATTTAAAAAATTCTATTAAACTTGAACCATGAAAATTAGTATTATTGTTTCAAAATCAATCCTATAAAATTCTTCCAAAGATTTAAAAAGATGGACAATAAAAAGAGAAAAAAGAAAATATTTTTCTGAGTATCTGTATATCAAAAAAGATGAATTCTAATTATATTTAAAGTCTCCACAATGGATTTTTTCTTGAAAGTATTCTGGTTCTGTATACAGGGCCAGCAAACTTGCCAAATTGCAAATTCTAAATATAGCAATAACCTTTATATACTTTAAGTTGCAAAGCTTTTACAAATCTAAACTTTCTCATTTATAAGTAACTGTACTGTTCACCTTTTTATACCATCAAGTTTATAGTTCCCTGTTTTGCACAGTAAAATATAAATGTCCAGAAAATAATGTATAATTGATTTAAACTGATTGACTATGTACTTGACTAGTCACTATCAAACTTTTCAATGACAGAGAAAACTGATCCAGCTGATTACAGTTATGATGAAGCAAAGTCTAAAGTAAACTTTTCTTATTAAAAATGATAAGCATTGCAGTAATTAGTGGAGAAGGCAATGGCAACCCACTCCAGTACTCTTGGCCTGGAGAATCCCAGGGAGTGTGGAGCCTGGTGGGCTGTCATCTATGGGGTCACACAGAGTCAGACACAACTGAACCGACTTAGCACCAGCAGCAGCAGCAGCAATTAGAAAAATCAGTCCTCAAAGTACATCAACATTCCAAATATTTTAGTCTATTGGATTTCTTTCTTTTGTGTGAAAATACAATATAATTGAGTGGGATTTTAGGAAAGATGACATAATGATGTTTCTTTGGTAGCGATCCCCCTAAGCCTAATTCCAGATGTACTACTGTTAGCCAAGACCTTGCTGAAATACACTTATCCTGAACACCATAGAGTTTATTGCTTTTAGGTTCATTGTCATTTTCAATCAGCATGTTATTGTCTACCACTCTGTGTTCATCAGTTCATTTTTCAAAACCACTTTAATCATACTAGACATATCTGCCTTTTTTATAGAAGCCAAAAAGCTATTACGTATGCCTGAAAATCTGTTGATGTAAGCTACTATTGCTGAATTTGTCCAAATCTTTAATATAATATGATTTTATTACGTTAAGTAACACTGATGGCAAAGCAAGCAAACACTAATAGTAAAAAAAAAAAAAACTATATCTTTTTATCATTGATAAAACCATGCAAAGTGCATATAAACATAAGACTTGGTAAGCAAAACTTGTGTTCAACTTTTATCCCAAAAGAACATATTTTGGGAAATGAAGAAACAGTTTAAAAAAAAGTGAATTACTTTCACTTTGAATTTTCACTTTAATAAGGTAGAAGTAATCTAACCTAAGAAATTAGAGATTGGGTGCTATACAAAAAAAACATTATAGTATACTATCAAGATTTGCATCATTTTCAAAAAGTATTAGATAATTGCTTCATTGGACCTTAAAATATACTCCATGCATTTTACTCACATTTTCCAAATTAATTATTAACAATTATTTGAAAAACATGCATTGAGAAGTCTGTCCTACTTATATTATTTTCACAAAAACAGTTAAACCTGGCTTCTGAAAAAAAATAAATGTTTTTAGAACTTAGATGTCCTTAGTTTGATTTTTTAAAAGTGAAATGAGAGATGTGTGTATTCAGGGAAGAAAATGGAAAGAAATGCCTTGGAAATGTTTTTGTACTTTCGAAGTACTCTGCTTAAATATATTATTGCAATTATTTACAAAATCAATGTAACTGTTGAATTTTCAAATGAAACAAATTATTACTTATATAAAATTTCTAACAGTTTTCTATAACAAACTTTCTAAGTCTTTGAATAATCTGATCTTAAATTTCTACTCATTTGGGAGTGGATTGCTAGAAGGGATATTTTTAACTTGTAATTTTCCTGCTTCAATTTCACATGGCATTATCTTACAGAAATAAATTACAGTGTTTTGGTTTTTTTTAGGAAGTTATAATATCCATATCAAGGCCTGCTTCCTTAATTTTCTTTTCCTGATACAACTCAGACTTATTTTTGATAAAAAGTGATGATCAAATGTTGAGGCTATAATAGTATCTTATTATCTCAATCATCAGAAAGAAAAAGTCCTTTCAAAAATGTAATGACACAGTATTTTTTATGTCCTGGCTAGATGCATTTTTGAAGAAAATTGCCANACACTGATGGCAAAGCAAGCAAACACTAATAGTAAAAAAAAAAAAAAAAAACTATATCTTTTTATCATTGATAAAACCATGCAAAGTGCATATAAACATAAGACTTGGTAAGCAAAACTTGTGTTCAACTTTTATCCCAAAAGAACATATTTTGGGAAATGAAGAAACAGTTTAAAAAAAAGTGAAATACTTTCACTTTGAATTTTCACTTTAATAAGGTAGAAGTAATCTAACCTAAGAAATTAGAGATTGGGTGCTATACAAAAAAAACATTATAGTATACTATCAAGATTTGCATCATTTTCAAAAAGTATTAGATAATTGCTTCATTGGACCTTAAAATATACTCCATGCATTTTACTCACATTTTCCAAATTAATTATTAACAATTATTTGAAAAACATGCATTGAGAAGTCTGTCCTACTTATATTATTTTCACAAAAACAGTTAAACCTGGCTTCTGAAAAAAAATAAATGTTTTTAGAACTTAGATGTCCTTAGTTTGATTTTTTAAAAGTGAAATGAGAGATGTGTGTATTCAGGGAAGAAAATGGAAAGAAATGCCTTGGAAATGTTTTTGTACTTTCGAAGTACTCTGCTTAAATATATTATTGCAATTATTTACAAAATCAATGTAACTGTTGAATTTTCAAATGAAACAAATTATTACTTATATAAAATTTCTAACAGTTTTCTATAACAAACTTTCTAAGTCTTTGAATAATCTGATCTTAAATTTCTACTCATTTGGGAGTGGATTGCTAGAAGGGATATTTTTAACTTGTAATTTTCCTGCTTCAATTTCACATGGCATTATCTTACAGAAATAAATTACAGTGTTTTGTGTTTTTTTTAGGAAGTTATAATATCCATATCAAGGCCTGCTTCCTTAATTTTCTTTTCCTGATACAACTCAGACTTATTTTTGATAAAAAGTGATGATCAAATGTTGAGGCTATAATAGTATCTTATTATCTCAATCATCAGAAAGAAAAAGTCCTTTCAAAAATGTAATGACACAGTATTTTTTATGTCCTGGCTAGATGCATTTTTGAAGAAAATTGCCAGACTCTATTTTTATAACTTAAAACTTGAGATGTAAGATTTCTTGCTAAACTCTATTGATCTATAAAATATCCTTTATTGTAAGGTTCCAGCATCTCTGCTGTTGCTGCTGCTGTCACGTCAGTTGGGTCCAACTCTATGCGACCCCATAGACGGAAGCCACCAGGCTCTCCTGTCCCTGAGATTCTCCAGGCAAGAACACTGGAGTGGGTTGCCATTTCCTTCTCCAATGCGTGAAAGTGAAAAGTGAAAGTGAAGTCACTCAGTCGTGTCCGACTCTTAGCGACCCCATGCACTGCAGCTTACCAGGCTCCTCTGTCCATGGGATTGTCCAGGCAAGAGTACTGGAGTGGGGTGCCATTGCCCCGTCCAGCATCTCTAGAAGAATGAATAGTTAAGATTTAAGACTACTGATTTTGTCAATAAATCACAAGATTGCACCTTTTTAACCTAACAATGACAAGCAAATATAAACAGGAAAATTATAGCTACTGTAAATAAATATAAATATTTGTAAAAATATTCTAAGTAAATGTTATCCATCAGCTATTCTCAAACATACAGTGTACCTATGTCCTCCGAAAAAATAGCTGTTAATTGAATGTAGGATATTGTAAGCAGTCTTAGTATAAATGGTTTTAGAACTGCAACTCCATTAGTAGCTTTCACTGGGTTCTTGCAACACACTTCCATGAGGTTTAGGGCCCTGTTGAAAACATGCAGTAGAAGACAGCATGCTCTGCCTGGCCCTTTATTTGTATATCATATTAAACCCATTATAATAGCCATCTGTTGCACTTTATTTAGAACTGTTTTTTTTTTTTCCTCCAATGAAGCAGAGGACAATAAGTAGGTTTTAATCATAATTTTATATTTAAAAAAGGAAAATAAATAGGTTGCAATCATAATTTTATTTTAAAAATGATCTGTGTGCTAAGTTGCTCAGTTGTGTCAGACTCTTTGCGACCCCATGGACTGTAGCCCTCCAGGCTCCTCTTTCCATCGGGATTCTTCAGGGAAGAATGCTGAAGTGGGTTGCCATGCCCTCCTCCAGGACAATAAGTAGGTTATAATTGTAATTTTATATTGCCTTTCAATATAAAAAGTATCAATTTTAAAGAACAAAAACTTGGAATAAATGACTTTTCTTGGCCACAGGAAAGCCTTAAATGAAATTGTTTTGTGTTGACATTTTCTACTATACATTTATCTGAAGCTTACAGATGGTAAAAGCAAATTTCAAATATTTGACCAGGTGGAATTTAATGTAAAGAGCATGTACCTTATAAAATGTATGATAATTTTCTTGGTTTATAGGGAGAGCCTCCCATGACTCCATATCCCAGTTTATGGTAAACTCACATTTCTGTCTTTCAAAGTGCAGCCACTGCTTTTCCTTATTTGTTTCTATTTGTACTTAATATTTAAAGGGATTATAGTTTATGACTAGGGATCATAATCACTTTATGGGAGAACTGGAACTTCTCAAGTCAACATTATAAATTGCAGTCATAATTCTTTGTTATTAGGTACTTTCAGCAATGGTTTGAACTCACACATGGTTAATTATTTTCATTTCTAAACCTGAAGATATAAGCCTAAATCAGTGCAGCTCTAAAATAGCCAGATTTTACTACCATCTCCAAGACCAAGTTTCCACCAAAACAATTCAAGTGTTTCCAGAACAATAATGAAAAAAAGAGTATTTAGTAATTAATTACTAATGGGGTATTAATTTAAAAGTTTAAAAGCCTAAGCATATTTGAATAACTTTCAAAAAAATTACCACTTGAAATGTATATATATATATATATAAAATATATGAATATAGGGTTGCAATGTCACCATTTTTTCAGAGGATATGAAATTATTTCATATTTTGTTCTTTCACTTTTTAAACTTCTACTTTTGCAATAAGATGTGTTCATTCATTTATTTGTATATGAAAGTTTAGTTTGCATATCAGTTCAAAGATATGTTTTAATTTTTAAAAACAGGTTGCAGAAAATAGATGTAAAGCATTCTATTTCTGTAAAACACACTTTACAAAACATCTTTTATGTTTCAAATATGTGTTTATATGGCTATTATCATTCATGAAATGGCTTGTTAGCAATAATTGGCCATAAGATTCAGATTACTCCTGGAACAAAAAAATGTTGAAAAAAAGTTGTTAGGAGGACAATCTGTTTGTCTCTGCTGATTAAAAATTATAAGAATATATCCATATACAGTCAATGGAAACATTTTTAGAAAAGAGGTAGTAAATAAATATCTCACCCTAGTACTTTATTATTGAAAAGTCAATTTAAAAATCATAACTATATAATCAGAATCAATAATTTTCTAAAATTTAATTCAATCGTGTTACAAGTAAACATATAGAACTGCTAGAATAATCAGCTTTACAACTTTTCTTAACCATCTTTCAACCCAATTTGATTTAATGGGGTTCATTCCCTGAAGCCAGTTTTATTTCAAGTTATACACAAGAATGTTTTTTTATTAAATTCCAAGAAATTATTGTGCTAAAATTAGATAAATTGCATGTTACATTCATCCTGCAGTCTCACTGCATGTCAAATGAGATCACATAATCCTTTGGGATAACTGAATTGGCTATAAAATACTGAATCTGAAAGTTCACATCAGTTCAGAGTCAATTATCCATTCTTTCCCATGATGAGAACTCTTTTTGAATAATATATAGTTCATTGTTAATTGTGAGAAATTGCTTTCTGAAATATTTTTATTATTCTTTGACTTATTATTGAATACATTTTAAAATTAAAAATATAATATATTTGTCATTTGATGATAATATAGTTTCTTAAAAAATAAAGTATAATATTTTATCAAAACAAAGATTATTTTATTCTTAGTTTAAATATTTGTAGGAACAGAAAGAAGAAATATATATTTTGTAATATAGATTTGTCTTTGTGCTTTATAGTCTAGTCATTTATGTACATATTTTCTTTTTTAATACTGTAAGCTTTAAATCAAATCTTCTAGGTATTGTTAGTATATGACTATATTAAAAAAAATCTGATACAGTCATGATTGAATACCTGATAAAGAAATCATATGATTATGCACAAGGAAGAAAATATGCTAAAGAATATTTTTTAATTGAACAAGTCAACCTTCAAAATAATATGTTTTCCTTTAATAATGAAAAGGCTAAACAAAAGCAGTGAAATTCCAGGGAGGGGAACATCTAAATTATAACTTTGGTAATTTTCTGCTGAGTCATCCTTCTTACTTTGTTACATTTTAAGCACATGGAGAAGGATTTGTTGATTAATACAGATGCAAAAAAGAATGGTGAAAAATGTAAAATTGAAAATTTATTTAAATTACAGAACTTACAAAGAATAAAAACTGCCATACAATAGCATGAGATTCTCTGTTATTAGTAACTGAACCTCTTGTTATTGGAAGCACATAGTCTGAAGCTCTTGAAAAGGATGAGTAAAGTTGAGGAGAGATTTCTTACATCAAGCAGACATTTGTCATCAGTTCAGTTCAGTCACTCAGTCATGTCTGACTCTTTACGACCCCATGAATAGCAGCTCGGCAGGCCTCCCTGTCCATCACCAACACCCGGAGTTCACTCAGACTCACGTCCATCCAGCCATCTCATCCTCTGTCGTCCCCTTCTTCTCCTGCCCCCAATCCTTCCCAGCATCAGAGTCNGAGAAGAGTTGACTCACTGGAAAAGACTCTGATGCTGGGAAGGATTGGGGGCAGGAGAAGAAGGGGACGACAGAGGATGAGATGGCTGGATGGCATCACGGACTCGATGAACGTGAGTCTGAGTGAACTCCGGGAGATGGTGATGGACAGGGAGGCCTGGCAAGCTGCGTTTCATGGGGTCGCAAAGAGTCAGACAAGACCTAGCGACTGAACTGAACTGAACTGAACTGACCTTCCTGGTATTTCCATGGTAAATTCTAGCTTCAAAATTTGACTTCAAGAAACTGACAGAAAAACCAAGAGCCCAAAGCCAAGTGCAGATTCATGAATGCTGAAATAATAGATGTAAGTACATTTAATCAAAAAATCTTTCAAAAACATTATTATAAAAGTCACTCTTACCTTTGCTCAGAGATTTGGAATATCATCTGCTGCAGGGCCCCATTGCAATGTGTGCATGGTATCAGGGAAATATATTTTTTAAATTCTCTATCCTTCACCATTATNCATTTAATCAAAAAATCTTTCAAAAACATTATTATAAAAGTCACTCTTACCTTTGCTCAGAGATTTGGAATATCATCTGCTGCAGGGCCCCATTGCAATGTGTGCATGGTATCAGGGAAATATATTTTTTAAATTCTCTATCCTTCACCATTATTTATTAGGCATCATCTCATGAAAAAATATGCATCCCCAGCTTAATATTAGCAAATCTATCTGAATCATCCAAGAACAGAGTAAAGCTTATTCAAAGGAAGCTGCATTATCTGTATTTAAAGATAACTTCACAGTAATTTATATCCAAAATACTTTTTTCCAAAAATATTCTATTAATTGCATCTCTCCATGTTTATCTTTTGCTTCTGCATATAGTTTAATGAACTAGAAGAGAAAACTAATCACATGAAGGAGTTTGGGTATGCTTTTAGAAAATGATTCACTTACAAATGTCTGATCTTTCAAGCAGATTTTTCACAAGTCTTAAGAGGCTCAGACAGGCCAAAATCACACCACTGTAGTAGGTAGGAAAGTTCAGAAAAGCAGGCATAAGAATGTGGGCAAACAAAGCCTAGAGATGGGTACAAACTACTAAAAGAAAGTATTGTTGTTGTTTAGTCGCGAAGTTGTGTCAGACTCTAGCGATCCCATGGACTGTAGCCTGCTAGGCTCCTCTGTCTGTGGGATCTCCTGGCAAGAATACTGGAGTGGGTTGCCATTTCCTTTTCCAAAAAAAGTTTTACATATTTGTGTTTTCTTTATAGCTATATCTACCTGTATATATCAAGTTAGACTTGCATATATCTATCAATCTATTTTTCTGTGTGTATAGATAGACACCAATATGTGTCATTTATACACACATGAGTTTTATATGATAAAAAGTCATATTTTTGGATTTGACAATAACTTGAATTTATGCAAAACTAGCCCTTATTTTTGTAGAAATCTTACAAGTGCTTGATAAGAATTTGAAAAAAAAGAAAAAGCTATTTTTAGATGGATCAGTTCAAATTGAATTTGGGACAATAATTCATGAATTAATTCAAGAAGAGATACTTATTATAAAGTCTAGAGATGCCATTTTTGGTACATAATTCAAAAAGAGTATATGAACTATTCCATAGTAATAAAACACTTCTTAAGTAAATTTTAACCACAAATTATTAAGGAGAATTTCTTACTAGGTCTATAATTTTGTGCACTGATATTCATGTGCAAATGTATTATACTTAATTATCAGCATGTATGTTAAATTTACATATCATTGTATATTTCCTAATTGTTAATTTGCCATGGGACTCTTCAAATTAGTTAAGCAGCATAAAGCAATCTATAAAAAATAACCAAAAAGATGAACCTTATTATAGCTGATCTAAGGGAAATTTGTTTGAGCTAGTCATAAAGATTTGGGGAGCATTCAAGTGTAACTGAATGAATTCTAAATATTTTTTAGATATTGCTACTGTTCCTGGGGATATATTTAAATGTGGTTAAATGTTTAAAATGCTGATTAATAATTTTCTTGATTGACCTTCTGCTTCTATGAACACATCCATTTTAATTATCTATTTCTTAAGAGCAATATCAAAGGAACATAGAGGTCCAAATTTCTAATAGACTACATAATATATAGTTTTATTTGCCAATCATGGAATTTTTGCTAAAGCACTACCAAGCCTATTTGAATTTCATTAGTGTCTTTCAAAGAATCAGATACTGATGAAATCAGTTTAAACTATTCTTGCTTAACACTCTTAAATATTTATTTATTGTCTATATTTATCCATTTACTTCTATAGATAGACTTCTCATTTGAAGATAGTTGGGCATCTTATATTTAGTGCCAGGTAGCACTAGAGGAAAAGAACCTGTCTGCCGATGCAGGAGATATAAGAGGTGGGGGTTCAATTCCTGGATCAGGAAGATCCCCCAGAGGAAGGAATGGCAACCACTCCAGTATTCTTGCCTGGAGAATCCCATAGACAGAGCAGTCTGGCCAATTCCATCCATAGGGTTGCAAATTGTCAGACATGGCTGAAGCAACTTCATATTTGCATACTGAATAGTGCAGCAGTTCACAAGATCACTCTCACTTCTGATATAAAGTTCAAGTTCAGAGGTTCCCAGACTATCCTCAGGTTTGATAGCTTTCTAAAAAGTGTCACTGAATTCTTCGAAGCTCTTGTGGTGATGATTTATTACAGTGAAAGGATACTGATTAAGGGCAGGGTCCAGGAAAGTTCTACGTATGAGCTTCTAGTTCATGGAAGCTCCCAGTGCATCCATGCAAACTGTTCTTGCTTCTCCCCACAATGATATGTGGTAATGAGTATGGAGCACTGCCAACCAGGGAAGATCACCCGAGTCTTGAGTCCAAAGCTTTTATTGATAGTCACAAAAATGTGCTAGACAACCTGCATAACAAACTTTAGTCTCCAGTTCCTCCAGAACCAAGGTGNTCTCCCCACAATGATATGTGGTAATGAGTATGGAGCACTGCCAACCAGGGAAGATCACCCGAGTCTTGAGTCCAAAGCTTTTATTGATAGTCACAAAAATGTGCTAGACAACCTGCATAACAAACTTTAGTCTCCAATTCCTCCAGAACCAAGGTGACACTACAAGGTCCAAAGCCCTGCCTTAATCACATGAGTAGCATAGCGCATTCAGTTTGCCCCAAAACTATGGTAAACAAAGACAATCACCAGATTAAACAGTTTGCTCTCTTATAGGCCACATCCTAGGAGCTGAGGGGGAAAGCTAGATCTCTCCTTGGCAAAATTAACACTTGACTGCACAGAATCTTAAACTTACAGAATCACATATTTCTATGGCTATATAACATGGAGAACAATATTTTAAAAATTACATTTTTATTAAAACCAAGAGTGTTGTTATTTTTCCTTAGCAGTGCTAAATAAGAAAATTGGTAGATAATATCACCATCATCATTAACTCTCCTTCAGTTTATACATTAAGTAGATAATGATAAGGAAAATAAATGAACTAGTACACATTAAATTTTTATGTCTCATTACATGAAATTTGACCTTGATCCCCTGGCATATAGAAAAAATAACATAAAGAAGAGGCAAATGAGAAAATACAACTTTAATTTTAAAATTCTGCTGTAAGAATTAGGAGATTGGAAGTCTTATCCTGGCTTTGTGACTAATTTGTTATATGATTTGGGCAAATAGCTTAACCTTTTTAGAACTCACTTTGCTCCTCTGTAATTAGTAAGTAGATTGAAATAGATTGATTTTAAATCCCTTCATTACCTTCAAAATTCCACATATTTATACTTCTCATAAAAGAGTAAGAGGTCTATATAAGATGTAACCTAACACAAAGATAAAGTCATTAAAAGCAGCCCTCTTGATGTAAAAAGGACCCACAGAAATACCAGTTATTTGAGTCATTTTAATATACTCATCAAGATTGTTGAACTAGTTTTAACTAAAAATTCTCCCTGTTATGCCCTAGAGAAATACATTAAAACATGCATATTTGAGACAAATTCTAAGAAAATCCAATCAGATAATAAAGAAATATATTTAAACATTCAGAATTAAGATATAGCCCTTTACATGTTACACTTGATGGTTGCTGATTTTGCCTTCTTTTTAGCTTATTTTTATGATTTTCAACTTCTTTTACAGCTAAAGTCAACAAACTAAACATAGAAGCATACCCATTCTTTTCTTATTCAAATGAACTTTTCCCAATTTAAATATGCTCCTAAAATATCAATCATAAGATTAACAACATTGAAAGGTAAATGAAATGAATAACAAATACTGGCTCTCCATTTTTTATGTTTTATGTTCTGTCTACAATAACTNAACTTTTCCCAATTTAAATATGCTCCTAAAATATCAATCAGAAGATTAACAACATTGAAAGGTAAATGAAATGAATAACAAATACTAGCTCTCCATTTTTTATGTTTTATGTTCTGTCTACAATAACTTTTTTTTTTTCTTGAAAGGGCATATTTACACTGGTAGAATTTCTCAAGTAAAATATTTATTTCTGCTAAGAAAATGTTTTATTTGAGTATTTCCTAATAGCCATAATGTTAAGTTTCAGTAGCAAACATTTGTTCTTCCAAAAAAATGTTTCCAAAATGGACTATTACTTTCAAGGGTTTTGGCAACTGTGTAGGATGGGCAATAGGCTTAGCCAACTGTTTTTCCATCTGCTACTCCAGCTTCCCTGCAATTTTTTCCCAATTAGCCAGGAACACTTTAGTGGCTTCCTGGAAAAAAGGCGTATTTAAACATTTGTCCCACTAAAGTAAATCAAATATTTATAACAATCCACGCTTAGTACAACCTTACAAAGAATATTACCCATTACTTGAATGATTTTGAAGTTAGTGAACGTCCCATAACAATTTCCTTTTCAAGTGAATATATAGCCTTAAACATAATCTATTATAGCAATAATTAAAGAGATTCATTCTACATATAGCTAATATTAAAATAGAAATATAGAATTTCAAAGTTAAAAACCTGGTGACTGAATTTTCTAATGAAAATCTAAAGTGGTTTGTATTTACTAGCAAGATTAATTTATATATTCCCAAATATAAATATTTACACAGATTTTCAAAATTAAAAGAACATAAAAGCAGCAAGTTATTTCTAAGATTGCTTCATTTTCAACCATTTATGAAATAGGGTAAAATTATAAATTATTCCTGAAAAATATTATTGTATGTCCATTATTTTTACATAGTTTTATTTGAATGTCTGATTTGACTAGGTTTATATGCTTTTTTTTTTTGCTTCCCTGGTGGCTCAGATGGTAAAACGTCTGCCTGCGATGCAGGAGACCCGGGCTCAATCCCTGGCTTGTGAAGATCCCCTGGAGAAGAAAATGGCAACCCACTCCAGTATTCCTGCCTGGAAAATCTCATGGACAGAGATTGGTGGGTTACAGTCCATGGGGTTGCAAAGAGTCGGACACAACTGAACACTTCACTAAGTACAAATTAATAGAAAATTATTTTAACAAATTTATTTAATCAATTAATAACGATAATAATTATATAAATAAGAGCTGAGAAAAGGATGCTTAAAGTACATTAATTTGTATGACCATCATAGAAAGTAGATGGCAAGTGGTGAGTGGAATCAGATTTGGTGCCCACTTATTTTCCTGGTCTTTTAAAATATACCTAGTAAAACAATTTTNAGGATGCTTAAAGTACATTAATTTGTATGACCATCATAGAAAGTAGATGGCAAGTGGTGAGTGGAATCAGATTTGGTGCCCACTTATTTTCCTGGTCTTTTAAAATATACCTAGTAAAACAATTTTGGCTATTGACCTTTTCTGAATCATGTTGACAGTTGTAATCTTCTAATCCTCTATCACGTTGCCCACTCTCACTGGCTTCATACTCACATATCACAAATCTACTTTGACCTTCTTTTTTTTATCTAATCTCTCTTCTTTGACTTAACTGAAATCAAAGCTCACTATAGAAACTCCAAACCTTAACTTGGTATGATCTCTTGATGTTAAATTGCTTGAAGTTACCTGAGTATTAAAGAAAGAGACATTTTTTCTTTTTTGTTCCTTTTATCTATCTGTCTGTCTATCTATCCACTTACCATGCTGGTATATAATCACTATATAGAAGGATTGATAGTATAAATGTTTTACAGATATTTATTTTAGATGGCTTATATTAATATATTGACATGAAGGAAATGCCATTTTCTTGCTCAAAATTATGAAATAAATATTCTCTCATTGGGTTTTTAAGCATTCAATTAATTGCAATCCCATGGATTGTAGCTCACCATTCTCCTCTGTCCATGGGGTTTTCCAGGCAGGAATTGGTAGCTATTCTGGAGCCATACTGGAGATGGTAGCCATTCCCTTCTCCAACATATCTTCCCTAACCAAGGAACTGAACCCTAGTTTCCTGCATTTCAGGCAAATTTTTTACCATCTGAGACTCTTACTCATTTGGATTCAGAATCTATTGAGAAACATAGGAACAAAACACCAGTGAATGGAACACAAAACATCATCACAATTACTAATACATCTAGGTTAGACCAGAACATGATTAGCATAGACTAACTCCTAGCATTAACTCCTACCCACACCCTACATTAAGTTAAGACCTGGAATAGAAAACTGAGGACAAATTCTCAGGCAAGAATACTAGAGTGGGTTGCCATTTCCTCTCCAAGGGGTCTTCCTGACCCAAGAATTGAATCTGTGTCTTCTGCATTGATAGGCAGTTTCTTTACCACTGAGCCACAAGGCAAGTCCTTTNAGGTCAAACAAGGCAACACTCTGCCTTCTTGTTTCAGCACTTTTGCTGTACACGAGTATCCTTTTTGCTATAGTTTTCACTGTTTTATGCTCTTTGTTTATGATTTTGTTTAAAATAGCATCCAAGCATAGGACTAGCATGTTTTCTACTGTTCCTAAGCATAAGAAGGTTTTGATGTACTTTATGGAGAAAATACATATATTAGATAAGCTTCATTCAGGCATAAATTATACTGCTGTTTGCCATGAGTTCAGTTTTAATGAATCAACAATATATTTTACATAAGACATCTTTAAACAGAAACTCACACACACAAAAAGGTTATGTATTGATTAGTTGATGAAAATAACATTTTGCAAGAACTTAATTCTATATTTCCTCTAGGGACAGTAATTCAGAATTCACTAATTCAGTGTTTGAAGCAACTTTATGGAACATAACTACCAGGAATAATGGGAATAGATTGTATATCCTTCAGTTCAGTTCAGTTCAGTCGTGTCTGACTCTTTGTGACCCCATGGACTGCAATACACCAGGCTTCCCTGTCCATCACTAACTCCCGGAGTTTACTCAAACTCATGTCCATTGAGTTGGTGATGCCATCCAGCCATCTCACCCTCTGTCGTCCCCTTCTCCTCCTGCCTTCAATCATTCCCAGCATCAGGGTCTTTTCCAGTGAGTCAGTTCTTTGAATCAGGTGGCCAAAGTGTTGCAATTTCAGCATTGGCCCTTCCAATGAATATTCAGGACTGATTTTCTTTAGGATGGACTGGTTGGATCTCCTTGCAGTCCAAGGGACTCTCGAGATTCTTCTCCAACACCACAGTTCATCAATTCTTTGGAACTCAGCTTTCTTTATAGTCCAACTCTCACATCCATACATGACTACTGGAAAAACCAAAGCTTTGACTATATGGATATTTGTTGGCAAAGTAATGTCTCTGCTTTTCAATATGCTGTCTAGGTTGGTCATAACTTTTCTTCCAAGAAGCAAACGTCTTTTAATTTCATAGCTGCAGTCACCATCTGCAGTGATTTTGGANTTGTCATCTTCACTCAGTTTTCATCTTGATATAAACTGTTGAGCTAGTTTGGACCTTGTTTGGAGTCTCGTTGGAATAAGAAACTTACTTCAACTGACTTGGGCCATTATTCTTATATGTTAGAAAACTAAAAAAAAAAAGAAAAAAAAAAAACCACAAACTGATTATTTTGCCTATTTATTTGCCTACTTAGGCATAAAATAATGAGAAAACTAGAAGATAGAAAAAGGCTTCTCAATTTGTTTTCTGACCAATTATCTTTTCATATCTTTTTTTACTATGTGATGGATAATGCAATTCCTATAATGACTGTTTAAGAGAAAGTAAATGAGCATTTTATTATTCATTGTTCATAGGATAGCTTCTTATATACTTGAATCTACATATATATGACATCACTTTTTTAAGTTTAGGTATAATTGGCATAGAACATTATATTACTTTCAGTTGTATAGTATAATGATTTAATATTTGCATATATTGCAAAATGATCACCACAATAATTCTAGTTAACATTCATTATCATACATAATTACAAGTTTTTCTTTTGATGAGAATTTTAATAACTAGTCTTCTAGCAACTTTCAAATATGCAACAATATAATTAACCATAGACAGCATGTTTCACATTACTTGACTTATTTATTTTGTACCTGGAAGTTTATATTTTTTGACCCCTTTCACCACCTCCCACCTCCCATTCTTGATTAAGTATAGGAAGGTATGGAGCTCTGAAGGCCTGTTTTATAATATGATTTCAGTGGTATTATGTCTGTGTGATGTGAAGAGTCATGTATTCCTCTTGAAATTCTAGGCTTGGGATAGTGAGGTTGAAATCATAGCAAGGCAACACAGATCTCTGGGATGACAGAGTTCTGTGTGATCACAGAGAGATTATTTCAATTCTCCCGCAGTAATGGTACAGCAGGGAAATGTGGAGTCAAATTAGGCCATCATGAAGCTCTGTGTAACTCTTTGAATCTTGACTTAACAAGTAACATTTTTTTTTTTTTTGGTAACATTTCTTTTANCAATTCTCCCGCAGTAATGGTACAGCAGGGAAATGTGGAGTCAAATTAGGCCATCATGAAGCTCTGTGTAACTCTTTGAATCTTGACTTAACAAGTAACATTTTTTTTTTTTTTGGTAACATTTCTTTTATGCCTCTGAAACTAGCAAATATGTGCTTCATGCTCTCATTTTTCTAGTTCATGTTACTTAATTTTATATACATATATGATATCTGTTAATTTTAGATAATCTCTGAGATTTACCTTCTAGTTTTCTGATTCAGTTCAGTCTCTAGTAGTGTCTGACTCTTTGCGACCCCATGGATTACAGCAGGCCAGGCCTCCCCGTCCATTGCCAACTCCTGGAGTTTACTCAAACTCATGTCCATTAAGTCGGTGATACCATCCAACCATCTCATCCTCTGTTGTGCCCTTCTCCTCCCGCCTTCAATCTTTGCCAGCATCAGGGTCTTTTCCAGTGAGTCAGTTGTTCCCATCAGGCGGCTAAAGTATTCGAGATTCAGCTTCAACATTAGTCCTTCTGATGAATATTCAGGACTGGATACATTAAGGATGGACTGGTTGGATTTTCTTGCAGTCCAAGGGACTCTCAACAGTCTTCTCCAACACCACAGTTCAAAAGCATCAGTTCTTCAGTGGTCAGCTTTCTTTATACTGCAACTCTCACATCTGTACATGACTACTGGAAAAACCATAGCCTTGGCTAGATGGACCTTTGTTGACAAAGTAATGTCTCTGTTTTTCAATATGCTGTCTAGGTTGGTCATAGCTTTGCTTACAAGGAGTAAGTGTCTTTTCATTTCATGGCTGTAGCCACCATCTAAAGTGATTTTAGAGCCCCCCAAAATAAAGTCTGACACTGTTTCCACTGCTTCTCCATCTATTTCCCATGAAGTGATGGAACCAGATACCATGATGTTTGTTTTCTGAATGTTGAGTTTAAGCCAATTTTTCTACTCTCCTCTTTCACTTTCATCAANATATATAAATCATACGTAAGTTTCTTCTATTATTAGATTGTGTATCTATTTTGTGTACATATAATGTATATATAACAGTGATTGAAATAGTAACCTCTTTATATCTATGCATATGAGTTATACAGCTCTTTTTGGTAAAGGGTGTTTCATGCATATTATCTCATTAGCCATCCTGAGGGACCCGCAGGAGAGCTATTTTAATCTCTGTTTAAAGGATCTATTCCCTAAAGTTCACCGACCCTAACAGACTTTCCAGTAGGTTACGGCTAGCACAGATCGGACACTTGATCTTAAACTGGGTCCCCTAAATCAGTGTGCGTCACCTTCCTTTCTATCGGCTGTGTCCCCCAAGTGTCTTTCTCTTAAAACTTGTGAGGAATCCCTCACTGTGCCATCACATCAAATATGACAGCAGGTGGGATTCCAGAGCACTTGTGAGCATGTCCTATGGACAGGAGACGTCATCTTTGTCCTCCAAGACACAAAGCCATAGGTCTACAAAATAAGGTTCTTAATAGAAGCGGACATTTATTTACTGCATCTTACATGCCTGAGCCCTGTATCACTTATCACATCACAAGGATATCTTGAGGTGATTACTTTCATCTGCTCCATGTCACAGAGGCAGTAACCCAGACAAAGCATCTCAGCACACGCCCCGAAGGTCACAGGCCACTGGAACCCAAGGAATCGAGTTTGGGAATCTGTGTGCAGCTTGCCACAACACTCTACAGCTTTCTCCACTTTGTGGGCAGTAAGCAGCCTCAGATATCACCCAGTGGACAGCCAACTCAACCTCAACCCCGTGATGCAAACCAGGTCCTGTCAACAAGCGTGTAGTTGGCTGGAAAAGATGAACTCCTAGATCGGAAAAGTGAAGAGGGACGTTTCAAAATACATGACAGACGCCACCAATGTCTTCACTATTTTATTCATCAAAACCATATGTTCTAAAAAAAAAAAAACCCAAAACCCGTATGTTCTTACTATAAGAAACAAACCCCCAAAGGGATTAATATTAGCCCATCACCTGGACAGAAAAGAGGTTCTGTCCTTTATGGGTCTTCATTGTCATTTTGTTATACAGATGGATAGAAATAGCTATCTATGTATTGATCTGTGTACCACTGTATGTATATGGGTATCTATCTATCTGTGCATGCAGCAATCCGTCCAACTCTCCAGCCTTCCATCTTGCCATCCATCCTTCTATGTATTATCTATCCACGCTTCTACCTACATGTCATTGCTTCCCAGTAGCTGCGTAGATAAAGAATCTGCCTGCAGGGGTTCAATCCCTGGGTTGGGAAGGTCCCCTGGAGAAGGGAATGGCAAACCACTCCAGTGGTTTGAGCCCCATGGACAGAGGAGCTTGGCGGACTACAATCCACGGGGTGGCAAGAGTCTGACACAATTTACTGACTAAAGAGAAAAAGACAAACCCAACACCATCCAGAAACAGTAACAGCTTTTGTCAGTCCCCACTCTAGCACGCTTAACTGGAAAATCCCATGGATAGAGAAGCCTGGTAGACTACAGTCCATGGGGTCCCAAAGAGTCCCATACGATGGATCAACTTCACTTTCACTTTCTTTCACTTTGCCTACTCAGGTATGTATTAATCTACACATCATTGCTTCCCAGTACCAGGCAGAAACAGTAACGTATTTGTCAGTCTGTCTGCCTGTCCATCCTTGTATCTATCTACGTATATCTATGGGTATATATCTCTGTGTTGGTCTGTGTATCTGTCTGTGACTGTGTGTATGTATCTCTGTGTTGGTCAGTGTATCTGTCTGTGACTGTGTATCTGTCTGTGACTGTGTGTATGTATCTCTGTGTTGGTCTGTGTATCTGTCAGTGACTCTGTGTATCTGCCTGTGACTGTGTGTATGCATCCCTGTGTTGGTCTGTGTATCTGTCTGTGACTGTGTGTAT
>SJYV01011416.1:69715-109008 GCA_006410875.1 Neotragus pygmaeus | reverse complement strand
CAAGGAGTAAGTGTCTTTTCATTTCATGGCTGTAGCCACCATCTAAAGTGATTTTAGAGCCCCCCAAAATAAAGTCTGACACTGTTTCCACTGCTTCTCCATCTATTTCCCATGAAGTGATGGAACCAGATACCATGATGTTTGTTTTCTGAATGTTGAGTTTAAGCCAATTTTTCTACTCTCCTCTTTCACTTTCATCAAGAGGCTCTTTAGTTCTTCTTCACTTTCTGCCATAAGCGTGGTGTCATCTTTATATCTGAGGTTATTGATATGTCTCCTGGCAATCTTGATTCCAGCTTGTGTTTCTTCCAGCCCAGCGTTTCTCATGATGTACTCTGCATATAAATTAAATAAACAGGGTGACAGTATACAGCCTTGATGTACTCCTTTTCCTATTTGGAACCAGTCTTTTGTTCCATGTCCAGTTCCAACTGTTGCTTCCTGACCTGCATAAATATTTCTCAAGAGGCAGGTAAAGTAGTATGGTATTCCCATCTCTTAAAGAATTTTCCACAGTTTATTATGATCCACACAGTCAAGGCTTTGGCATAGTCAATAAAGGAGAGGTAGATGTTTTTCTGGAATTCTCTTCCTTTTTCAATGATCCAGGAGAATTGACTCATTGGAAAAGACTCTGATGCTGGGAGGGATTGGGAGCAGGAGGAGAGGGTGACGACAGAGGATGAGATGGCTGGATGGCATCGCTGACTTGATGGACCTGAGTCTGAGTGAACTCCGGGAGTTGATGATGGACAGGGAGGCCTGGTGTGCTGCAATTCATGGAGTCGCAAAGAGTCACACAGGACTGAGCGACTGAACTGAACTGCTGACCTGTCTTTTGGGCCAGATCAATGACTGACTTATCAGTCCCTTCACTGTCAATTTTTCTCTTATAGTCAAAAATATACTATGTTACTAGATAAGCAGACAATACAGTAGATGAAGAGGTTTCATGCTAGAAAACAATTTCTCCAAATACAGTGTAAAGCAGGTTAAACAACAACAACAACAACAAAATCATAAAATGGATTGTATTCTTAGGAAAACAAAATAAACACAGTGCTTAAGAGATTCAATTAATTACCTTAGCTCCATTCAGTGATTGAACATGAGGACTCCTCAGTGAGTAAAAGCACCAAGGGTCTCAGATGTGCACCACTGCTATGAATTGAGGTTGTGAGGTTCCTCAGCTCATTCTTAACAGGATGAACCTTCATTTTTGCCAATTTCAAAAGTGGCAAAACTTAAAAAAAAGAAGCCTGTCAGCTAACCCTTCAGAGGATTGAACTAGAGAAGTAATTTTTAATATAAATCATAGAGATTTGGAAGTTTCTTTTTACACAACATTATTATAATAACAGCTGATTGATACAACTAATAAGAATAGAAATATATTTTATTATGTCAATGAAGCCCAAAACCTCTTGAATATACATAGTTTATGACTCAAACTAGGAATAAAAGACTTTTGAAGTACAGATATTAAGTATAGACACTATTTAATATATATGCAAAATATATATTATCTGTATCCACATGATATTTTTCTTAGATGTGTATNTTATGACTCAAACTAGGAATAAAAGACTTTTGAAGTACAGATATTAAGTATAGACACTATTTAATATATATGCAAAATATATATTATCTGTATCCACATGATATTTTTCTTAGACTAGGTCTCCCAAACTGAGTTCTATAGAACATATTCCATTCAGTGTTTATAATTTTAAAAGAAATTCTGTTTCTACATCATTTTTGAAAATGTTGTATAAAGGAGAAAAAAAGCATTATAAGTCCAGGAACTTCTTGGAGTCCTTATTTATTTGTGTGATTTTGTTCATATTTTTATAATCTTCCTGAATTTTTCTTAGGCTCTTATTTTTCCTCTGCATTCAACATTTATATGAAGCTGGTGAACAAAATGATCAAATTACCATAGTGTTTTGGAAATTTCTAGGATTTTCATTTTATTTTTTCTTTTGGTTCCTTCACTGTATGGACTGAATTCTGCCCCTGCAAATCCATAGGTTGAAGTCCTAAACTTCAGTGTGAGTCTGTTTGGAGAACAGACTGTAAGGAGTCAGTGAAGGGTAAATGAGGTAATGAAGGTGGGGCCATAACCTGATAACACTGATATCCATCAGTGGATGGATACCACCCCTTCTNCCTGCAAATCCATAGGTTGAAGTCCTAAACTTCAGTGTGAGTCTGTTTGGAGAACAGACTGTAAGGAGTCAGTGAAGGGTAAATGAGGTAATGAAGGTGGGGCCATAACCTGATAACACTGATATCCATCAGTGGATGGATACCACCCCTTCTTCCCTATCACAGAAAATTAAAATAGCATCCTTTCAGTGGCTAAAAAAGTCATTACATTATTTTTAAATAATATGTTTCTGTTATGCTCCTCCACATATTCAATTTATGGAAGTTCTGCTTATCTTATTGCAAGTGCCTTCTCATTCCCACTATATCCCAAATCCACCCATGTCTATTCTTCTTGATATCAATCTACTCCAAATCACCTTTACTTCTCATCAAGACTACTACAATATCTTCCTCACTGATTTCTCTCATCCTACTCATTTTGTGCTACAAGTCTGACTTTCATAATCAGTGTAGTGCCTGGAAAATATAAATCACACCAAGTCACAATGGAGCTAAAACCCCTGTGATGACTTCCTATGAGGCTCGCCCAACCTCATTTTCCACTTCTGTTTGCCTTGTTCACCATACCCAATCACTAGAGTCTTGATTTGATGAATATTCAATTCCTCAAAAAACTCATCAGGTCTCTTCTGAAAACAGAGCTTTTGTGTCAGCTCTGTTCTTCTCCTGCGTTGTTCTTCCTGTTTTTTATGTCCCAGTTCCAATGATACCTCCTCAGAGAGGACTTATTTTCCTTCCTATCTAAAAATTTCCCTCATCCTCAATGACTATGTAACTTTCTATCAGGTTTCTGTGAGAGTTCTTTTTACCACTTAGCATTATCTGAAATTCTTTTTTCTTTGCTCACATTTTGTTATTGTTTATTGCTGATTGTTTGAATGATTCAGTGATAAAGAATCTGCCTGCAATCCAGGAGATGTGTGTTTGATCCCTGGGTCAGGAAGATTCCCCAGAGAAGGAAATTACAACCCAAACCGGTATTTTTGGCCTGGGAAATTCCATGGACAGAGGAGTTTGGGTGGATAGTTCATGGGTTCACAAAAGATTTGGACACAACTTCGTGACTAAACAACAGCAATTGAAAGAATATCCTGCCAGTGATGACAAAGTGGCAGGATGGGAAGAATATGTGGATTATGGACATAAAACAAATAATACACAAAGAGACACACGAGGACAGACAGACACCACAAACACAAATATACACACGTATACATGTCATATTTGAAGCTACGAGAGAAAACCTGTGTAGATTGGGTTATTTTGGTTGCAACTTAAACAAAACCAAAGAGAAATTTATTGCAAGAATATTGAGATATTGAATACACTGAAGTGCAAACAATCTTGCTGCTGCTGCTGCTAAGTTGCTTCAGTTGTGTCCGACTCTGTGGGACCCCATAGACAGCAGCCCTTAAAAAACCACAAAAGAAGTTGGGCTTCAGGGTCAATTGGGATATAGCTAGTGCTCAGTTTCTGTTCTGACGTTTCTCTTTTACTTTTCCTCTCACTTCTTTCAGCGCGTTGGTTTTGTTTTCTATCTAAGAACAGTGCAGTCCAAACTATTGTCATCTTAAAAATTTCATATCTAGGGACCTTTCCTGAATTGCAGTTTGAGGGTCTGTTCTAAGGGACTGTGTTAGTGTCCATCTCTTATCCATACACCAACACTGAAGCCAGAAAAAAGGGGCCATGTGAGGAAGTGTGATCTACATTATAGTCATGTGGACATGAAGATATGTGGGAAGATGGGAGAAGACCACCATTTCTAGAAAGAAGCGACACTAGGAACACTATCTCATTAAAATTCTCTCCAACAAGATTACAAATATGATTACTCACCAAGATGGTCTCCAATAGAAGGGTAAATTGTGTATTTTTTCTAAACTACCATATGATACTTCATTCTCTTTCTCTTTATTTGGCACAAACCAGGAAACTTCAGTTAGCCAAATATTTGATCTTTAAATGATTTTCTGATACTTATTCTAATGTAATTCAGAAAAATGTATCACCTCAGTCCATTCAGGCCATAGGAACAGAATAGCATAGACTGGGTGGCTTATAAACAGCCACAATGTAACTCTTACAGTCCTGGAAACTGAGAGGTCCAGTGTCAAGGCACTGGCAGATTTGGTGAGGGCCTGCTTCTTGGTTCATGGATAGCTGACTGTTTTCTCACTGCATCCTCACACATCAGAAGGTGTGAAGAAGCTCTCTGAGATCTCTTGTAAGGGTGCTGATCTGGACATCAGGCCTCCACTTCATGACCTAATCAACATTTCAAAGCCTCCACCTCCTAGCTTCATCACATTGGGCATAAAGATTTAAACATATGGATCTTGAGGATATACATTCAGTTTATGGCATATGTGTTTTTCTATTTTACTTTTGTAAATAATAACCACATTAAAATGACAGTGTGTTGTTACAACATGATACCTAGTTTAGCTGTAATAACCAAAAGTTTCAGAATATGGGTAGCCTATCAATACAATTTGATTACACACACACACATTTTCAATAAAAGATGGCAATCCTCACTCTTTTTCCTACAAGAAATAACTTAGCTAGATTTAATTCTGTAGTGTGATTCTGGAAAGAGCCTAAGGTGACTTAACATATTTTATAACTAATTTATCTTGTTTTTTACTTTGTGATTTGAAGAACAGTACATCTCCTTTATTCCATTGTTTTCATGTAAAAATGGATCATAAAATGATTGTGTGATAGAAAATAGCTTATACTGTTACTTTCCTGCCCATCTGGAACTTTGCTTTAATACAGTTTTATCTCTTGATTAATGTTCTGTCAAGGTGGAAGTCACAGTGTTTGTGATTTCTGTGCTTGATAACATAAATCATGTTCTTAGGAAACATAAACTTTCAAAACAATGTCTATTTGTTATGCTCAGCTAGGTAAGGGGCACTAAAGTATTTAAATATGATATAAAAGTTTTCTCTATTTAGTACAAAACTACTTTGAACTAAAGCTATGATAATAATCATAGTTGATGGAAGAATATAAATAGTATGATTCGCCTGCCCAGTGATTTAGATGTCTTTGTTTCAAGAGCAGTATTTATTCAAATATATAAACTGTCTAAAAGCCTGCTTGTNACAAAACTACTTTGAACTAAAGCTATGATAATAATCATAGTTGATGGAAGAATATAAATAGTATGATTCGCCTGCCCAGTGATTTAGATGTCTTTGTTTCAAGAACAGTATTTATTCAAATATATAAACTGTCTAAAAGCCTGCTTGTTTCCAATACTTTTTTACTCAGACAGTTTTTTATAAGCTAACCTAAAACACTCTATATTAACTTGGATTTTAGATTGTATTTCTTTTGATTTTTTTCCTACATGTAAAAGACAATTGTAACTTCTAATAGGATTGTGTTATTCATTGTTTCTAAGGAAGAAATAGAAAATAGAGGAAAAATTATCAGATTATCACATGCATGACTCAGAAGCAGTTTATTCTACTCTATTCCTCACAAAAAACATTTTGTATTTTTTAAAATATATTTATGCATGGACATTTTTATGAAATTGGAGAATGTCTTAAGAAAATTTTGACATGAACTGGGGAACATGATCAGAGAAGCTGACTTTTTAATATTCTGACTTCAATGTCTATTGTTTTAGAATAAATGTTAACCAAAGTCTGGAATGTTCCGATCTCACCATCCTAGCTCTAGGAAATTCCATCTTTTATACTTTGGACATATTGTCTAATTTCTGCCTAACTGCATTTTTTTACACTTTCCCACCACCAAGGTTTCATATTTCCTGTTCATTTTGTTTAAACAGCATCTTTGCCTGTCCACCTAAATCCAGCTTATCCTTAACATTAATTTATAGTCATTCATCAATTTTCTATGCTTCAGAAAATTCTATGATTTTAAATAATTTTACCTACCCATGTAACATCAAGTCTGCCATATGAAGTCTCAACACTCTGTACTTCTTTAGCCTATGCCTTATAGTTCATTTCAGTTCAGTAGCTCAGTCGTGTCCGACTCTTTGCGACCCCATGAATGCAGCACTGCAGGCCTCTCTGTCGTCCATCACCAACTCCCAGAGTTCTCTCAGACTCACATCTATCGAGTCGATGGTGCCATCCAGCCATTTCATCCTCTGTCGTCCCCTTCTTCTCCTGCCCCAATCCCTCCCAACATCAAAGTCTTTTCCAATGAGTCAACTCTTCACATGAGGTGGCCAAAGTACTNAACACCACAGTTCAAAAGCATCAATTCTTCGGTGCTCAGCCTTCTTCACAGTCCAACTCTCACATCCATACATGACCACAGGAAAAACCATAGCCTTGACTAGACAGACCTTTGTTGGCAAAGTAATGTCTCTGCTTTTGAATATGCTATCTAAGTTGGTCATAACTTTCTTTACAAAGATGCATTTTCACATGCTATTTCCATCTCTGTTACTGTTTGAAAGCCAAAGAGAGATGTACAAGTAGGGGAATGTAGTAGTGCTTTCTGCATAAATAAATTATCAAGAACAACAAACAACAACCACACACCACAAGAATGCTTATCTTATCCTTGAACATTCATTCTAAACTTTTAATTCTCTTAATGCCCCACAAGGGCTTTCCTGATACTTCAGTTGGTAAAGAATCCACCTGCAGTGCAGGAGACCCCAGTTTGATTTCTGAGTTGGGACAATCCACTGGGGAAGAGATAGGCTACCCATTCCAGTATTCTTAGGCTTCCCTTGTGGCCTAGCTGGTAAATAATCCACCTGCAATGCGGGAGACCTGGGTTTGACCCCTGGGTTGGGAAGTTACCTGGAAATGGGAAAGGCTAAGTATTTTGTCCTGGGAAATTGCATGGACTATATAGCTCACAGGGTTCCAAAGAGTTGGACACAACAGAGCAACTTTAACTTTCATTTTCAATGCCATAGAAAGACATATGACCTCATCATTAGTATGTTGTTGTTAGTTTCTAGTCTCTTAGTCATGTCCAACCCTTTGCAACCCCATGGACTGTATCATGCCAGGCTCCTTTGTCCATGGAATTTTCCAGGCGAGAATACTGTATGGCTTGCCATTCCCTTCTCCAGGGGATCTTCCTAAACCAAGGATGGAGCCTGCATCTCTTGCATTAGCAAGCTGATTTTTTACCACTGAGCCACTGAGAACACTCCATCATTACTATATCATTTATAAAATGATACCAATTATTCAGAATAGGATTTGATGCAATTATTACAATGTGAATTTGTTTTTAAATTTGCTTATCAATAGATCGATCTATTAGATATAAAAAGGACTAAAAGATCATCTAAGCTAATGTTTTTTAATATGTGCTCCATGAATAACCTCTTAGGCTTGTTTTAAAAAGCCTACATAGACATGACTATATTAGCAACTTTGGAGGTAGATCTTAGGAATATATATTTCTAGAACTAAGCTATTCAGCTGAATTAGGTCCTTGTGAAAGTTCACTGACATGTTGCTGAGAGTCTAGATCCAACACATAGGCATCTAGGTNTACATAGACATGACTATATTAGCAACTTTGGAGGTAGATCTTAGGAATATATATTTCTAGAACTAAGCTATTCAGCTGAATTAGGTCCTTGTGAAAGTTCACTGACATGTTGCTGAGAGTCTAGATCCAACACATAGGCATCTAGGTAGGTCTAAGGATATTCTTTCGAAGAACTGATGCTAAAGCTGAAACTCCAATACTTTGGCCACCTCATGCGAATAGTTGACTCATTGGAAAAGACTCTGATGCTGGGAGGAATTGGAGGCAGGAGGAGAAGGGGACGACAGAGGATGAGGTGGCTGGATGGCATCAACCGACTCGATGGACATGAGTTTGAGTGAACTCTGGGAGTTGGTGATGGACAGGGAGGCCTGGCATGCTGCAATTCATGGGGTCTCAAAGAGTTTGACATGACTGAGTAACTGAACTGAACTGAACTGAAGGATGTGAAGATGAATAAGGCATCCAATGGAAAAGCAAATGCAAAAATAGACCTATGAATACAAGAAAGAAAATGAAATGTTTCTAACACATTTTATATTGAGTAAGGAGATACCAAAAAAATATATCAAAATAAATTTTCCTGGAAGTATTGAGAGCAGCACAGGAAAGAATTGAAGCAGTGCATGAACATCATGAAGGAAGGTAAACAGGATAAGGAAATGCATTTACATAATAGGCCACAGGGTATGTGAGGAAAATTAAAAGACTGTATTGTATTGTTGCACCACAAATTGAGAGACATATGAATGATATGGATAGGGAACTATGCAGAAGCAAGATCAAGAGGTAAATATTCCTGTTATATAGACTTTTAAAGAGGTAATGGGGACTCACTCAAATAATTTAAACAAGAAAGTGACATTGTCAAATATATATTCAAGATAGATTCTTCTGGAAGCTCTTTGAGGAAAGATTTTAATGGAAGACTTGTTGGAAGGTGAACTGAAGCACACTTGCAATTTCCAAGTATTTATTTGGGTGTATATTGATTTGAATCTGGTAACACCAAAGCCACAATTGTTAGGAGACCTCTACCATAGAAACTAAGGGGAGGGGGTTTTTAGACAAGATGTGGAAGCAAAGCAAAGCAAAACAAAGACAGTATCTGATTGGGCATAGTTCAAGCAGTTGACTTATCTGGAAAGCGTAGTTAGCTAGTGAAATCGGTGGTTCTGAAGTTTCATTTTCTTCAATTTGAATGCACAGATTCTTGCTTAGGTTTGCCTGTGAAAATTACCTAAGTCTAGTGACCTCTTTGTTTAATTACTTTTCAAAACTAGAGGTTTAGAAACAGTTAAATTCAGTCGCTCAGTCATGTCCGACTCTTTGTGACCCAATGAATTGCAGCACGCCAGACCTCCCTGTCCATCACCAACTCCCAGAGTTCACTCACACTCATGTCCATCGAGTCAGTGATGCCATCCANATTTTTGAGATTAATTCTTTGTCAGTTGTTTCATTTGCTATTATTTTCTCCCATTCTGAAGGCTGTCTTTTCACCTTAGAGTTTCCTTCATTGTGCAAAAGCTTTTACATTTAATTAGGTCCCATTTGTTTATTTTTGCTTTTATTTCCATTACTCTGGGAGGTGGGTCATAGAGGATCTTGCTGTGATTTATGTCAGAGAGTGTTCTGCCTAAGTTTTCCACTAGGAGTTTTATAGTTTCTGGTCTTACATTTAGATCTTTAATCCATTTTGAGTTTATTTTTGTGTATGGTGTTAGAAAGTGTTCTAGTTTCATTCTTTTACAGGTGATTTTAACCCTCATCTTGCTGCTTTTGTTATTGTAGGCAGACATAATGGCCTGCCTCGGGAAGATAACCTGACCCTAGCAGTAACCCTATATGCCCACCCTTTGAAGGATGGTAAGGAAGTGAAACTAACACATCCCCCTGTCTGAGGCTTGCCATCCTAGGGGGCATGTGAAAGGACTGAACAGTCTTTACTTTGCTCCCTCACCTGCCATCTCTGATCCATAAAAGAACCCCAAAAAGATGGTTATTTTGAGGCGCTAGCCTGCCATCTTCTTGGTCAGCTGAATAAAGTCCCTTCCTTGTCTTAACACCTCATCTCGGATTTATTGGCCTGTCATGCAGTAAGCAGAGCAAACCTGGACTCGGTAACAAGGTCTGCCTTTCTCTGCAGGCTTCCCGCTCTCAAGAGTACTCAGGAAACCCCAGACTCCCCATCTAGGAGCTCTTGCGCCTGCTGGGACCCCTTGTCACCCCGCCTGTCTTCCAGAATAACCCATTTGCAGCTTTCCCAACTATCTGTCACCTTTTCTGCTTGGCTGGGACTGGGAATTTGTTGCTGAGGCGGAGCAGGTGGCTGAGACACAGAGCATGAATATATCATGATCGGGGAGTCGGCTGGTAGATTGCAGTAACACAGGCTTCCCTCCTGAGAAGGGATCCTGCAGCCAGGCTGCTGAACAATTCCTTGGCTGGCTCTGATCTCAGCTGGTAGGGCAACCAGTCAGCCCCCTCCCCAGCCTATGGGTGCTGGAATCAGAAGGGGGCTTTCAGTCCAAGCTACTGATGCTGGAAGAGGTAGCTGGATGGACTGTGTTGTTAGTCTGGTTTCCCTGGGGGGTGTGTGTTTGGCGGGAGAGGTGCCGGGTGAAGTCTGTGTTCCCTGGGGGGTGTGTATGTGGCGGGAGAGGTGCCCGGTGAAGTCTGGGTGGCTGATCAGCCCAGTCTCCCTCGGTGGCTGCAGTCAGTTTGGGCCTGTTTGGGGGACAGACACAGGCTCCACTGCGAGGTGGGTCACTTAAGGCCTGGGCCTCCCTCTCCCCTCCCGTCTCCTTCCCTCTGACCTGCCTTCCTGCTGGAAGGAATTGTGAGGCTCTCACAAGCCTCTGAGCAGCAGAGAGAGTGTGAGACTCAGGCTCCGCACTCTCCCAGACTCGGGCCCTTGAAAGCCCGGGAGATGAACGCCTGATTAGAAATCAGATGCTGTTCTAAAAAGCCAGTGCAAAGTGGGAGGCCTGGAGAGACAGCATCCATTAACGGGCCTGTGAACCAGGGGCTGTACCTTGGGGCCACAGGCTGCTCTGAGAAGCGGGCCAGGCCCAGACCGGGTGGGGGGCGGGAAAGGTCACGCCCGAACACTGTCTGCCCTGAGCAGACATGTGCCGGCCTCCACTGGGCTCAGCACCCACACCAGGGACAGCGGGGAGGATGGGGCTTCCAGGCCATCAAGGCCCAACCCTTCCACAGCTCACATGCAGCTGATCTGCCTTCCGCACAGAGAACCTCCATCCCCAGGGCCGTGGAAGGCATTGCTGTTCAGTCGCTTGGCCGTTTCTGACTCTTTGTGACCCCATGGACTGCAGCATGCCAGGCTTCCCTGTCCTTCACCATCTCCCAAAGTTGGCTCAAACTCATGTCTGTTGAGTTGGTGATGCCATCCAACCATCTCATGCTCTGGAAATAAAGGAAAGAGTAAAAACCAACCTTCTCATGGAGCTTCATGGAAAAGTAGGGAAGATGCTCCAGAGGGAGAAAAGAAACTGGCTGCTGGGTGGCTGTGAATGGGGAAGCTGTGATCTGTGTGCTGGGTGGCCTCTGAGGTCTTGCTTCTAGTCCAGCTCCCAAACCTCTCTTGCCGGGTTAGGGCATTTCTGTAAATGCTGTTAAAGAGGAGCCTGTTCGTGAAGGGGGCAGGGGCTGGGCAGGCTGCTGGGCATGGGCTGGCACCCNAGCCTTCTTCACAGTCCAACTCTCACATCCATACATGACCACAGGAAAAACCATAGCCTTGAGTAGACGGGCCTTAGTTGGCAAAGTAATGTCTCTGCTTTTGAATATGCTATCTAGGTTGTTAGGGTATTATTGATGTTGTTGCTTAGTTGCTAAGTTGTATCTGACTCTTGTGATCCCAGGCTCCTTTATCCATGGGATTTCTCGAGGAAACATAGTGTTTTTGAGTTGCCATTTCCTTCTCTGGAGAATCTTCCTCAACCAGGGATTAAACCTGCATCTCCTACATTGACAGACAGATTCTTTACCACTGAGCCACCTGGGAAACTCAAGTGTAGACTTCCATATATTTGATTCAGTAACATTTAGCCCATGCCTACCAAAACTATATGCTTATCTAACAGACATTTTCTTGATAAGCATGACATAGTCTTCTTTGGCTTGGCAGCATTTCAGTACTACACTTTGTGACCATTTTGATTAGCAAAACTGCACACCCACACATGCCATAAGACACAAAAATATGTGGCACTAAATACATCTTGTAGGCACTTGTAAGATCTGAAATAAGTAGGGGTAATCTTGGCTTGTTTGATCTCATCTGGGGATGCACATGTCCATGCATGGCCAAAAAAGATTTGGGGTTTCAAATAAAGTTTAGCAAGTAGAATTCACAATTGCATAATCCATGAATTTTGATGATTCACCACACTATGCAAAACTCTTGGATGATATAAAGTAAGCACCTTGAGCTAAAGTGATGATCTCTTCTGAACTGAAATTAAGTAACAATAGTATCAAAATCTACTGTTGTTTGAGTCTTATAATCCTGCATAGGTTAATAAAAGAGGTAAAATAGAAATTAGTCATTGAAAATAATTGAAAATCATGGAAAAAATGATTTATTTGGTGATCTTAATTATATATATATAAGCTCTTAGAATAAACCGAATTTCTAAATACAAATTGAAATGAAAAATAATTTATTTAGCACTATTTCACTTACAAAAATTTAAAAATTAGTATTTAATACATTATTAACATAGTGAATTAAAAGGACTAATTTCATCATACAGTAATACAAATCTTACTCAGGATATGTCATGTATACATTATATGTTATATATTATATATTACATATTATATATATGAAGTTGCAATATGGGTAGTCTTTAGGAGTTTTCATTAATGCTATTTAGGTTTTTTAAAATATATTTTATTAGAATTTTGCTTCTTTATATCAATAAAAATAACATTCTAATTTACATAATAAAAGAAATAGGATTATATATATTAATAAATATATATTATTTTTCTTCTTTGAGCTTTCTTTGTTATAGATTAATAACATTTTATTTTTTTAATTAATTTATTTATTTTTAAAATTTTACTTTACAATACTCTATTGGCTTTGCCATACATCAACATGAATCCACCACAGGTGTACACAAATTCCCAATCCTGAATTCCCCTCCCACCTCCCACCCCACAACGTCTCTCTGGATCATCCCCGTGCACCAGCCTCAANAAAATTTTACTTTACAATACTCTATTGGCTTTGCCATACATCAACATGAATCCACCACAGGTGTACACAAATTCCCAATCCTGAATTCCCCTCCCACCTCCCACCCCACAACGTCTCTCTGGATCATCCCCGTGCACCAGCCTCAAGAATCCTGCATCCTGCATCAAACATAGACCGGCGCAAATTCCTTTTTACAATTTCAGTTACCAGGTTGAAATATTATACCTTTAAATTACCAATATAGCAAAAACGAGCACAATATGATAGTGATCTTTTTATATTTTAAATTTGCTTTTATCAGGGTTACTTACATGTGAGAAGGAAGACCAAACATTAAAAAGTCAATCTCAAAGGAAAAGGTTAAAATAATAACTATTATACAATACTGCTTTAGTGTCAAAAAGGTGACTACTGACATTTTTATGTATCATTCCTTAGATTATACATAACAAATGGAACTACATTTTTCACGTTTTCCACAGAAAAAGATATGCTGTTCCTTTCACTGATAATTACGTTAGTAAATTCTGAGTTTTTAAAAAACAAGAAATCATAGCTTTTCTCCTCTTGGGTGTCATTTTTCGCTAGTCAGCCTAGAGTAAAATTTGAAAAAATCACTGAAATTTCCCATTTAGGTAATTCAGATAGTGACTCTATGAGGAATAAATAAAATAGGGACTTTTACCTACCAGCACAAAATATCTAGAGGGCTTGCTTAAGTCTCCCATTTTATATTCCTTCCTCCTGAGGAGGGCTTCCCAAGTGGCTCAGTGGTAAAGAATCCACCTGCTAAATGCAGGAGATGTGGATTTGATCCCTGGGTCCAAAAGATCCCCTGGAAAAGGAAATGGCAACACACTCCAGTATCCTTGCCTGAGAAATCCTATGGACAGAGGAGTCTGGTGGGCCACAGTCCATGGGGTTGCAAAGGGTCAGACATAAGAGAGACTAAACAGAAGCCCATGGCCTGAGAGCATAACTGCTTTAACTGAATATGAAGGTTGCTTTTGTAGAGCTACTGCTATACTGAGATTAATGTGTATCAGATATGCTCTAATGCAGATGACACCACCCTTCTGGCAGAAAGTGAAGAGGAGCTAAAGACCCTATTGATGAAATTGAAAGATGAGAGTGAAAAAGCTGGTTTAAAACTCAACATTCAAAACACAAAGATCATGGTATCTGGTTCCCTCACTTCATGACAAATAGATAGGGAAACAATGGTAACAGTGACAGATTTTATTTTCTTGGGCTCCAAAACCACTGCAGGTGATGACTGCAGCCACAAAATTAAAAGACCTCTGCTCCTTGGAAGAAGAGCTATGACAAACCTAGAAAGCATATTAAAAAGCAGAGGCATCACTTTGCTGACAAAGGTCCATATATTCAAAGCTATGGATTTTCCAGTGATCATGTATGGATGTGAGAGTTGGACCGTAAAGCGGCTGAGTGTGAAAGAATTGATGCTTTTGAACTGTGGTGTTGGAGAAGACCCCCGAGAGTCCCTTGGACTGCGAGGAGATCCAACCAGTCAATCCTGAAGGAAATCAGTCCTGAATATTCACTGGAAGGACTGATCCTGAAGCTGAACTGCAATCCTTTGCCCACCTGGTGTGAAGGACTGACTCATTAGAAAAGACCCTGATGATGGAAAAGAGTGAAGGAAGGAGAGGGGACGACAGAGGATATGATGGTTGCATGGTATCACAGAGTAGATGGATGTGAATTTGGGCAAGATCCCAGAGTTGGTGATGGACAGGGAGGCCTGGTGTTCTGTTATCCATGTGTTCACAGAGTCAGGCATGACTGAGACTGAACTGAACTGAATCCCAGTTCTTGTACCCTCTTTAGATTTGCTTTGTTGTCAGAATCACTTAGCTAAAAATAATACTAAGCTGTTAGCACGTAAAATTTAAAGTAAGTTTCTTTAACAAGAATGTGTATATGCTTAAATACAGAGTTCCTAGTTCTAGAATTAGTTATTAGTCCACAGTAGTTGTTAGGAATGTCCTTTGTCCTTAATAGTTTAGAAAATGGTGTGTTAAATGTTACAAACTTGCCTTATCAGTTCATTTTTGTTTCTTACTACTACCTATTTGTTTACACTGTTGTTTCAGTCATGACAAAGTTTTAGGATACTCTCAAAATTCTGTTTGATGACTGTATTTGAGTTCTTAAGATATGATAAATATTCTTTTATTTTTTACTTGCAATTAATTATATTTAAAATTATTCTGATGACTGCTCAACCTTTTAAAAACTGTTTGTTCTTTTTTCCCCCCAATGATGTCAGCTTGTGCTTGTGTAAAATTGAACTTGATATAAAGCAGACTTTTGAATCCCAACTATTTTTTTGAGTTTAGTTCATTTTAATTTTGTTAGTGTCTTTATTTTACCACAAATTATATACAGATGAAGTTCTACTATTATAACATTTTCAATTTAACCACATCCTAAGTTATTAGCACATATTTTGTTTTTCATAATAAAACCATACCATCATTTAACCTTTTTTTTTTTCCTTAAGGAGAACTAAAGGACTTAGAATTGAATTATTAAAAATTTTAGTTCAAAAGAATATCTGCTCCTCTTACTGTTATGAGAGGCTATAGCTTTTTTTTTTTTTTTTAACAGAACTAGATTAAAAAAATCTTAAAATTTGTATGGAGACACAAAAGACAAAAAGATAGCCAAAGCGATATTGAGAAAGAAGATCTCCTTGAGAACTAAAGGTGAGGTACATGTACAGATTCTAAAGAAAAAAGAATGCTAGAGAGAGAAAAACCCAGCCGAGTCCCAGTCCCAATCCTAACAGACATCCGAGTTAAAACACTCATAATGCTAACTATTACCATCTTGGACACTTCATCCCACTCAGGTTGCCAGCTGGCTACAAATGCAGGAGTGAGTAAGTGTCCAGAAGACATCTCATGAACAGAGAGGAACTTCTTGGCTGAGCAGAGTCCAGGGTGCAGAAACATTTAACTCCATTTAGAATAAAGACTTGGCCATCATCACCACTGTATCCCATGATTCAGAATAGTGAAGTTTTTGAAAAAATGAATTAATAAATTGATAATGTGATATATGAAAGGAGTTCGGGGCTTCATGAACTCATATAATGTGATCAAGCCATCAAAAGCCACTGGGAAATGGAATCATCTTACATGAAATACAACCAGGGAAGGAAACTGCCAGAAAATATCAATGGACAAAAGTGGAAGGATGTAGCCATCTACTTATAGCTTTCCAGAGAGGGAGAAAAGTTTCCCCATAATGTAACCTATCATCCAAGTACGCTATCTTAATCATCTCATTGATGCTCACTGGTAAAAATAAACAAAATATTAATGATAACACCTTTGAGTTCTTTCAAGACACAGGTCAAATGTCACCCACCCCATTACGCCTGTCTTTTCTTCCTAGTCGGTATTAGGTCCTCCCTCCTAATGGCTTCCACAGAACTTTACTCTGTGTTTGCCATTTGTGAGCTCATCATCAGGCACCGCCTGCCAATGCGGGAAACATAAGAGACATGGGTTTGATCCCTGGGTCCAGAAGATCCCCTGGAGGAGGGCATGACAACCCACTCCAGCATTCATGCCTGGAGAATCCCACAGACAGAGGAGCCTGGTGGACTACAGCCCATAGGGTTGCAAAGAGTCAGATAATGACTGAAGCAAATTGGCATGCATGTGCTCACGTACCATATATCCCACGTTCATTTATACACCAGTCTCCGACACCATTCTAGGAACTCAGTGAAGACTCACTTCTATCTGCTACAATGTATAATAGGAACTCAATAATTTGTATGAAGAAGGAAATATTTATGTTTAAAACAGCAGAAGATGGGGAGAGAATTATGCAGCCAAAAGACCTGGGTTGCAATCCATTTAATTTCTGAGTCATTGAGTGAATCATTTATGTCACTGAATGTTAAAAGAAAACAAAACAAATAAAGCAAACAAACCAGCAAAACCCCTCCCATATAAGGTGAACATTCTTTGAAACTTATCAGTGTTGTATAAAAGTTATGTATTGTTACATAGCAGTAATGAGCCTTGCCCTCATCTTCATCTATTTTCCAAAATCATTTTATTTAAATTTCTATTCTACATTATTTAAGCAGGAAACCTCTAGCTTTTCTCTGTAAATCTATAGACTGAAGTTATCTATGGTAGTGTTCAGTTTTGCATTAGCAGGAACAATTGAAGTTTCTTTAACTTTTCTAGGGTACAGGTTACTTCATTATAATGAGTTGGAATTATGTGCTCCACAAGATTAAGCTGTTTGGTAAGCAGAAAACTGTTTCAAGCCTCTTAAATAACTTCTGTATTTTTTTAAAAAATAAGTAAATATATTTTGGATTAAAAAAATAAATTGAATTTTCAAGCAAAAACATGCATGGTACAGTTTCTCTCTTGTAAATATAGTGTATTCCTTCTGTTTCTGTCCATAGCTGTCCCACAGCCTGTAGTCCTGTTTTTCATTCCACACATTAAGTATCCAAAATATACCAGATGCTTTTCTCATCCCTGAGCATAAATCAGTGCAAGTACAAGACAGATCTCTTTAGCAAAGAAGGTTAAAAATGCACATAAACTATATCATGACTTCACAGAATTTTTATGTAATAAAGAAAACTAAAAAAGTCAAGGGTTTAGGAAGTGATGGTCTTGTAAGCAGGGCATTTTTTAAATATAGCAGTCAAGGAAGTTTCTCTGAGGTTGTGACACTTGCAGAGAGAACCTAATGAAGTAAGAAACATTCATAGGTTTAAGTAAGATAATTTCTGACCCTCGCTCAAAAAAAAAAAAACAAAAACCCACCCATTTGCCAATGCCATGATATAGAAATATCATGGTATGGTAGCAGAGTCCTTAAAAGAATAAAGTATATGGAATAAACCTATGGCATCTATTAAGACATATTTAAAGGTAATGTAGTATATTACTAAATTACTGGTGATTATTTTTACTTTGTTACTACTGATGTGAAGAACTGACTCATTTGAAAAGACCCTGATGCTGAGAAAGATTGAAAGCAGGAGGAGAAAGAGACAACAGAGGATGAGATGGTTGGATGGCATCACTGAATTGATGGACATGAGTTTGAGTAAGCTCCAGGAGTTGGTGATGGAGAGGGAAGCCTGGTGTGCTGCAGTCCTTGGGGTCACAAAGAATCAGACACAACAGAGCAACTGAGCCGAACTGACATATATACATATATAGTGGAGGCATACATTTACACCCACACAGATTATGCATTGTGTGTAATGATGTGCTTTCAGATAGTGCTGATGTTGTTCAAAGTCAATTTACAAGCAATTAGATTATACCAGAGTGAGAGTAAATATCATCACTCCTCTCTCTCAGTCTCTGTGTACTCCATACTGGCATTTGAAAATAGCTGATTAAAAAAAAATAGAGATAAAACTGTCAACTTAATTGTTCACAAGAACTTGAGCTAGAGATTATAACATATATTGCTGTGAACAAGTGAATTAGTTAATATGACACCCCTAAATTAGGCAGATTTATCTTTCTCGTCATTGGCAAAGGAGAAAAACTCCCAGTAGCTTCTACTGTGGGCAGAGGGTGGGCAGGGTATATATACATGCTCATTACAGATTTGCCAGTGACCAAATAAGGCCTAGAAGAGTTTCACATCTAGAAGAATCTCACTCACCTCTGACTTGTCTATAGAAGACCAAGATTGTTACTTTAGGAAAATTCTCCAAAGAGAAAACATGAAGACTAGAATAAAATGAAGCTGACTTTCTATCTTAGCCAGGGACAGACCCAATCAGCACTGGTTATTTCAGAGAAACTGTCAATAGTATCTTTGTTCATTACCTAAACCGCTTCAGTTTTGGGGATCACATTTTCTCCTAGTATATAAAAAATTTTCTCTTTGTCTTTGAAAAGATTTTTAAATTCTATTTTTCCACTTAAAAAATTATTGAAATAGAGTTGATATACAATATTGTGTTAGTTTTAGGTGTACAGCAAGTGATTCAGATATATAAATATATATATATGTATGTGTATATACAAATAAATAGGAAATTGTATATTTTAAATACACACTTGACTCATGCAGGGAACTCATTTCAGTGTCACTTTAAAATATGCATGCTGCAAGCTTATTTAAATGTTTTCAATTATTATAAAAATAGAAAGCAATTAAAATTCTGGAATAAGAATTCCTAATGCAGAAAAGAATTTATGAAAAACTAGTGTGTATTGACAGTCTCATCACTCATTGTTATTTTAATTAGGTGGCTTTTCCTCTTGTGTGTATTTTTTCACTGCCTGTTCAGCCCTACTCTGTAAACTTTCTTTTCTGTCTTTATTTATATCATGAGATATATACCCAATATATCTTTTTCTAAACTCTACAAAATTGCAAATTGCACAAATCAGCATTATATTTCACCACTTTTCTCTATTGGTGTATAGTAAAGAAGTTTGGTATGTTAAAAATTAATTGATTGTGTTATTGCTTTTATTTCCAGTATTCTGGGAGGTGGATCATAGAGGATCCTGCTGTGATTTACNCTTTGCCGACTAAGGTCCATCTAGTCATTCCTGTAGTCATGTATGGATGTGAGAGTTGGACTGTGAAGAAGGCTGAGCACCAAAGAATTGATGCATTTGAACTGTGGTGTTGGAGAAGACTGTTAAGAGTCCCTTGGACTGCAAGGAGATCCAACCAGTCCATTCTAAAGGAGATCAGCCCTGGGATTTCTTTGGAAGGAATGATGCCAAAGCTGAACCTCCAGTACTTTTGCCACCTCATGTGACAAGTTGACTCCTGATGCTGGGCAGGGATTGGGATTGGGAGGGAGAAGGGGGGACGACAGAGGATGAGATGGCTGGATGGCATCACGGACTCAATGAACGTGAGTGTGAGTAAACTCCGGGAGTTGGTGATGGACAGGGAGGCCTGGTGTACTGTGATTCATGGGGTCGCAAAGAGTCAGACATGGCTGAGCGACTGAACTGAACTGAGCAACTAACAGTTCACTTATCAGTTTAATTTTGTGTTGAGTGTGTATTTTGTATATGTGCCTACATTTTTAAAGAGGAGAAAATAACATTAAAAATCACGTCTTAAGTTACACAATATCCAAGTCTGAATGACAGAATTGTATTTATCTTTTATTCATTTGTTTTCCTTACTACTTTAAATTATTCTGTATTTTACATCTTGTGTAAATCACAGAGAATAAAGACATGGCCAAAGCTAGGAGAACGAGGTGAACAGGTAGGAATAAAAAATACACCATATCTATTTTTAGGCACCACTTTCTTCCCTTAGTTTTTCTCTGAATCGCATGCTGGATAAAATATGCAGGCCTGAGGCTCATAAAACTCCACATATTCTCTGCAGAAGAAGCAATTTTTTAGCTCTCAAAACATTGTTGAAACAAAGAGATAAACAGGAAAATATTTACTTAAATTCTATTTTGAAGCACAACACATTTATGCTTCAATTAAAGAATAAAACCAATTTATTATCTAAGTGCTTTTCTTGGAACAAGTCATTTAATTCAGCCAATGAGATTATGGATGAAGAACTGTTATTATGCCCTTGTTTTCAAACAGGAAACCTGGCACAAACATGTATATAGTTTTCCTAAAGCCAATCATGACTTCAAATCTCATGCAGTTAGACCCTATGACCATCACTGTTTGATAAAAATTTTATTAACATCTAAAATATTAGCATTTGGTTTTTCAAGATAAATTACTTAAGGAGTCATTATTCATGTTGTAATTACTTTTTGTTTTTAAAACCATTGGCATCAAATTCCAATTAAATAGAGTTATCTTTGAACTAATGAGATGTTAAAATGCTTTCCACGATGCCTCTACCACAAGCCTTCAAACAATTCCATATATTACCACTGATTTTATGTCAAAAGCATATGCCTCATTGATATATTATAATTATCCCATCATCAGTTTCCTAGTGCTCAAATTTTGTAATATTGCCCACCAGATTTTTTCTTGTAGATGCTAAAAATACAATATAAAATCGCATTAAAAACACAGCTCTTTGAAGAAAATAACTGTATGCCTCATCTTGCTGTTATTCTCTTCACCTGTTCTGTGTTAAGTAGCTTCAGTCCTGTCTGCCTCTCTGCAACCCCATGGATTGTAGCTCACCAGACTTCTCTGTCTGTGGGGATTCTCCAGGCAAGAATACTGGAGTGAGTTGCCATGCCCTCCGCCAGAGGATCTTCCATACCCAGGGATTGAACCTGCATTTCTTGTCTCCTGCATTGACAAGCCGGTTCTTTACCACTAGCACCACGTGGGAAGCCCTATTCTCTTCATATTAAGTATTATTTGGTCTTTAACCTGACTGGTTCTAAGTGATCTGGACCGAATCCCCATCCAGTCCTATGGACTCAATGCACCCATCCAAAGCACATATAGCAGCTGTATGCAGCATATGTGACATTTACACTGCATTCCAGTTTGCTTCTCTAAATATATTATGTAATAAGAGTAACAAAGTCTTCTCTCTGAAAGAGCGTATAGTGGATATTTGGGACTTTGCAGGTCAATGGCATAGTGGTGGCTCAGTTGGTTTAAAAAAATAGTGTGAAAATGTATAAGTCACGCAGTTGTGTCTGACTCTTTGGATCGCATGGACTGTAGCCCATCAGGCTCCTCTGTCCATGGAATTCTCCAGGAAAGAATACGGAAGTGGTTAGCCAGTCCCTCCTCCAGCAGATCTTGCCAACCCAGAGATGGAGCCCTGCATCTCCTGCATTGCAGGCAGATTCTTTACTGATTGAACCACCAAAAATTCACCTGCAATGCAGGAGACCCAGGTTCAATACGAGTCAAGAAGATCTCCTGGAGAAGGAAATGGCAACCCACTCCAGTATCCTTGCCTGGAATATCTCATGGACAGAGGAGCTTGGTGGGCTGCAGTCCATGAGGTCACAAAGAGTCGGGCATGACTGGGTGACTAAAACTTAAACTTTAGGACACTAATATGTGCATGTATGTGATTATTTTTTTTGTTTTCAACTGTGGTTATTCAGCACTATATCTGCTATAATACTGAACATAATGCATTATTCATGGTTTAAGATAATGCGGTTCAATGTAATATATGTGTGTTTGTTATTTTTCTAATGTATCTACCATTGTGCCGATCTGGGAATTTTGTACAGGAAGTTACATGCTGAGATTGTATCTACACAATACCCAAACCTCTAGATTAAAAGTAAAACATCCAGTCAACCATGACGTTGTTTCCAAGTATCTACAGGCTTGGCAATGGGAAAGGGAAATGTTTAGATGATGGATGTTGCTTTTCACTTTCCATCTGGCTATTTTGGCTTCATGTAGACAGAACCTCTGACACTCAGCATTGATATAAAATGATTTCAGATTTTAGATTTGGTTTTAAGCCCACCCACAGGGAGGTAAACAGATTAGTTTGAAGAAGAAAAACTGTTGAATGTCTAATTACATCTATGCTTTCAGCCAAGAGAAATCTCTGAAGGTTGATGATCTGCATTTACCTCTCTCCAGACTGTAATACTATCCTGTTTCATAGAAGAGCATTTGCTTGGAAAGGTCCCCAGTTCAATTACCCAGATATAGCAGGAATTTCCAATAAGACTCATGCCAGTCTGGTGCCCCACATTCACTGTAGTCAAAACCAAGAATTAACTGGCTGATTTCTCTGCCTTTTTTTTTTTTTTTTTTAATGAAAGCTTTAGGATTTAATTGGAAGGAACATGGTGATGATGGGATTTAACTTGATGTGTTTGGGTTCATTTAAAAGAGTTTTGAATTTTGCTTTCTGGAGAAGCCAGTGAAGAGAAGAGGTAGAATATAAAGGGTACTACATTTCAAACATAAAACAAATGCCCTTAAAATTTTTATAAAACTATGAAAAAGAGTTTTTATTAGTTTCAGAGTGACTATACAGCAAAGAATCATCAAAGTTAAAATCTCTGTGAACTGTCAGTCAATTATAGGGTGTTTTGGATGACACACACCCCCTTGCTCACATATACCTTCAACATACACACACACACACACAAAGGAGGGTGAGAATTGTTCTTACTGAAATATTTTTATGTTCTAATTGTTTAGTAGCTAAGTTGTATCCAACTCTTTGAGAACCCATGGACTGTAAACAGGCAGGCTCCTCTGTTCATGGGATTTCCCAGGCAATCATACTGGAGTGGGTAGCCACTTTCTTCTCCAGGGGATCTTCCCAACTCAGGGATAGAATCCAGGTCTCCTACAATGGTAGATTAGATTCTATCCTACTGAGGCACTTGGGAGGCCCCAAAATATTTGTATATGCACAAACAAAAATGCATAAACTCACATAAATCTAAATATCACACAAGTTAATTTAAATGGGTGAAAATGTCATCCTCTCTGTTAATATCTGTTTATAGTCTTTATCAAACAGAATATTTTTGGCAAGATACTGATCTTAAAATCACAGTTACTTTTAAACAGTAATTTAACTGTAAAATACTCTGAAATTAGTGATTTGATCATTTGTTTTGGATATTGAAAACATGCAACTTTCGTCCTTGCTGATAGAAATATGTGTCAGCTATTTTTAGCCTTCCTAATAGTCTTAATCTTTTGTCTCATACCTCCAGAGAGTCATAAAAAAGGAGCTCTTATCTTGATTTATGTAGCCAAGATACATTATTGCATAATGGATGTTGAAAATACACTGTAACAGTGCTAATAATATCTTACAAGTAAAATATGTGTAATTGGCACTAATAAATGATAATAAATTATTCATTTTAATGTAAGTGATTGTGGAATTTGGACTCTGCAAAGACAAGTGAATATGATTTAAGAGTTCACAAAGTTCATTTATTTGCTATCTTATTTGCCAGTATATTATTTCAGATCAGTAGATATAAATAGAGGGGCAGATGTAGAAATAGAGAATGACACTCTACTTCCTATTTGTATATCAGAAGTAATATGGTTACTCAACAATAATAAGATTAACATGAATACTTAGGACTATTTTAAAATTCAGGATGGACTTAAACTTTATCATCAATTGTAGATATACCTACGTGGCCATGAGCAACATTAAACCACTTTGTTTTTATGGTAACTATAAGGCTAAACTTTTATTATTCTTAATATATTCAATAGTGTAACTGTGTTCTGTTACCAGTTTTGTATGGGATAGTGTTAGATGTCATATTTTCCTCATATGGCTCATGTGATAGCAAATAACATAGAAAACAACTATGAGCGATTTAACTCTAATCAGGATTTAATATCTCATATAGCAAGATTTGAAATAGGTTAACATCGAGATCAAGCAATTATTTGGTGCTTCCCTGGTGGCTCAGCTGGTGAAGAATCTGCCTGGAATGTGGGAGACCCAGGTTTGATCTGCTGGCTAGGAAGATTCCCCGGGAGGAGAGGATGGCTATGCACTCCAGTATTCTTATCTGGATAATTCCATGGACAGCAGAGCCTGCAGGGTTAGAGTCCATGGAGTCACAAAGAGTCAGACATGACTGAGTGACTAATACATAGGAATTACATAAGAACAGATTAAACCAGCAACTTGAAAATACATTCAAGGACTATGGTTTCTATAGGTTCTTCATATTTTTGTTTAAGGGACATCTGGGACAATATCAAGTGTTCCCTTCTCCAGGCATCTTCTCAGCCCAGTGGTTGAAACCAGGACTCCCACATTGCAGGTGGATTCTTTACCATCTGAGCCTAGACAGCATATTAAAAAGCAGAGACATTACTTTGCCGACAGAGGTCCCTATAGTCAAAGCTATGGTTTTTCCAATAGTCACGTATGGATGTGAGAGATGAACCATAAAGAAGGTTGAGAGCTGAAGAACTGATGCCTGTGAGCTGTGGTTTGGGAGAAGACTCTTCAGGGTCTCTCAGACTTCAAGTAGCTAAAACCAGTGAATCCTAAAGGAAATCAGTCCTGAAAATTCATTGGAGGGACTGATGTTGAAGTTGAAACTCCAATGCTTTGGCCACCTGATGTGAAGAGCTGACTCATTAGTAAAGAACCTGATGATGGGAAAGATTGAAGGCAGGAAAAGAAAGGGATGACAGAGAACTAGATGGTTGGATGGCATCACTGACCCAATGGACATGAGTTTGAGCAAGCTCCTGGAGATGATGAAGGACAGGGAAGACTGGCATGCTGCAGTCCATGGGGTCTCAATGAGTCAGGCATGACTGAGCAACTGAACAACATATTTTTGTTATCAATTCTCCTAGTTGGCTAGCTCCTCTTATAAACTACAGATTCTAGATATCACTTCTCACATATCAATGCCCAGTGGTTATGAAGGTTATGCTAGATTAGACAGCAATAAGCCCCCCTGTGTTTGACTTTGATTTGGAAAGCATAGTTACCTCATTCACACTCTTATCCATGTCTTTGGTGGCAGTGTAATATGACAGATGATCTCAGAATCATGGAGTCTGTGAAGCTTCTAGTAGCTGACTTGAAAAATTGGGGTTTTCTATACTTCAATCCCTTTGTCATTAAAAATAAATACATACTTCACAGAGTTCTTCTGAATATAAAGTCAATAATTATGTAAGACAGCATGGCACAATGTAGAAGAAACTTATAATAAGCAGTGCTACCTTTAGTAAAACAAAACTAATAAATATTAGATAATGTTTTTCCTTATTTGTTCATTTATTTAATAAATTAATATTTTACCAAATGTCACTCTAGATAAGCCCACACTCCAAATTTCCTGGGATTTTACTGACTTCCATAATGTCCAGAGTTTCTATAAAAACATCCTCATTAGGGTTAGTTTTTCATTCTTCCCAAAACTTAACCTCATTTTTAGTACATATCAGATAAACAAACTCAGTAGAAATTCTATCCACTCTTCCTCTTTCAGTGCTATATTGTGGAAATACCCAGGCCATATTGACTATTTTTCCCTTCAATTACTCTATGGTTTCATGTTGTTGAAATATTGTTTTTTCCACTGTCCCAAAGATAACACTAAGATGAGTGACAAATATTGCATTTATGGAAATTTCCATACTTACCTTGATGTCCACATTTTTCTCTTTTCCCTCCTATGTCAGATAATCACTACATACTGTTTTCATTCTTTCTAAGGATTCTTTTCTACAGTAGATTCTTGCCAACATCTTTTGATATTCACCAGATTTGACTCAATACTATTTTATATATCAGTTCAATCAGTCAGTTCAGGTGCTCTCATGTCCGAATCTTTGTGACCCCATGGACTGCAGCAGGCCAGGCCTCCCTGTCCATCACCTACTCTCGGAGTTTACTTAAACTCATGTCCATTGAGTCAGTGATGCCATCCAACTATCTCATCCTCTGTCGATCCCTTCTCCTCCCCACTTCAATCTTTCCCAGGATCAGATCTTTTCAGATGAGTCAGTTCTTTGTATCAGGTGGCCAGAGTACTGGTGTTTCAACTTCAGCATCAGTCCTTCTGATGAATATTCAGGACTGATTTCCTTTAGGATGGACTGGTTCAATCTCCTCACAGTCCAAAGGACTCTTAAGAGTCTTCTCCAACACCACAGTTCAAAAGCATCAATTCTTCAGAGCTCAGCTGAAGCTGACTGTGGAAACACCTGACTTGACTGGTGGAAACACCGTAGCTTTGACTGCTGGAAACACTGGAAACATCATACCTTTGACTAGATGGACCTTTGTTGGCAAAGTAATGTCTCTGCTTTTTAATATGCTATCTAGATTGGTCATNTTCTCTATGTCTGTGCCCTTTTGTTGTCTCACATACTATCTTTCTAAATTCCATATATATGTGTCAGTATACTATATTGGTGTTTTTCTTTCTGGCTTACTTCACTCTGTATAATAGGCTCCAGTTTCATCCATCTCATTAGAACTGACTCAAATGTATTCTTTTTAATGGCTGAGTAATACTCCGTTGTGTATATGTACCACAGCTTTCTTATCCATTCATCTGCTGATGGACATCTAGGTTGTTTCCATGTCCTGGCTATTATAAACAGTGCTGCAATGAACATTGGGGTACATGTGTCTCTTTCAATTCTGGTTTCCTCGATGTGTATGCCCAGCAGTGGGATTGCTGGGTCATAAAGCAGTTCTATTTGCAATTTTTTAAGGAATCTCCACACTGTTTTCCCATTTCATTTTTCTAGAGCTTTACTTTTATTAATTTTGCTTTGCCCACAAAAGTCCGTCAAGGGTATGGTTTTTCCAGTAGTCATGTATGGATGTGAGAGTTGGACTGTGAAGAAAGCTGAGCCCTGAAGAATTAATACTTTTGAACTGTGGTGTTGGAAAAGACTCTTGAGAGTCCCTTGGACTGCAAGGAGATCCAACCAGTCTATCCTAAAGGAGATCAGTTCTACATATTCACTGGATGGACTGATGCTGAAGCTGAAACTCCAGTGCTTTGGCCACCTGATGTGAAGAGCTGACTCATTTGAAAAGATTATGATGCTGGGAAGGATTGAGGGCAGGAGAAGGGGATGAAAGAGGATGAGATGGCTGGATGGCATCACCAACTCAATGATGAGGAAACTCTGGAAGTTGGTGATGGACAGGGAGGCCTGGTGTGCTGTGGCCCATGGGGTCACAAAGAGTCAGACTCGACTGAGCAACTAAACTGAACTAACTGAACTGATTGGTCAAAGATAATTGGAAACAAAAAGCTGGTTCTTTAACACAGGAAGTTTGAAAAGCACTACATCCTATCATGTAAATAATCTGGTTTTTAACATGCTTAGTAAAATCAATTCTGAATCATGAAGGCCAAGGATAGTTTTATATTTTCATTTAATAATAAAAATCATAGATTGAATACTTATCCTATTATTCTGCCTATCTCTACTGTATGCTCATCCAGACTTTCCCACCCTATAAGACTGGTACTATTTCTATCCCCATTCTGCAGATGAGAAAACTCATCAGTATAGAGATTAACTTTCCCAAGCAGTTTGTTCCCAGAAATTTCACTGTTACCCACCAAACCACGTTACCTTCTTACGTGGAAGCCCTGACACAAGGACAGCCTCAACTTAATAAACTTCTAAAATTCTTTACTGTCAGAACTTGCCTTGAAAGCACAGATTTTTTCGCCAGATTCACTCTTCTTCTGAGTAAGCTGAAAACCATTTTTTAAAAAACAACGGCTCCCGAGATAGATGACTTCATTGTTTTGCTGGGTTTGTTGGTATTATTTCCAGATTTGAGCAAGTTCATTTTTTAAATCCTTGCACTTCTCGGCAGTGGCAGTGAATCATTCTCTGCCAGGTAACGAGTAACTCTTTGCTGAGACTCAAATCCCTGGGATGTCCATGTTTTGCAGCATCATCTAGAAAGCGGAACTGCCAAGTACATCCCGAAAAATATTAAAAGGAAGCTCTCAATCCACATCATCTAGCTTTTCTGGCCTCAGTGACCAATCAGAGACAAGGGTCCCATCACCTGAAGGGTCAGCGCTGGATGTCACACAAGGTGCTATTGTAGGACCTGATCCAGGCTAATATCAGAGTACAGAGCTTTCTCTGTGTGTATGACTTGTCTCAGGACATGAAATGTCTGTTCTCTATGACCAGGAAGGAAACCAGTCCCATCCTCTTCATAATAGCCAAGATGCTCTAAAACAGACATTTCAGACCCAGCAGAAGTCACTATGCAAAATTGGAAATACATTAATGCTCTGAGGAAGAGGATATTAACAGTGAAGTCAAATGACCTTTTATGCAGTAACAAGGTCTCTTCTCAGTCGATCACCCTTAGAAGAAAAGCTTGCTCTGTGAGCACACTACTAGTTCTTTCTCCTTGGTCCAACCCTAAGGCTGAGCTGAGGTGAAACTCCTGAGTTTTCAGAGTAGAAACAACTCAAGTGCGCAATCACCAGGCACAGCAGTTCTGAACCCTAGCAGAGCTCCAGCTTCCAAAACTCTGTTGAAAAAATGATATAACGTGTTTTATTAAAATGTGTTATTAACTAAGGATATTTTCTTATATGTCAGTCCGCTATTTTAAAAAATCAGTAAGGTAAAGTCTAGTTGCTCTCTCTTAGTCTCAGACACCTTATTATAAATTATCTCATCTTTCAAGATGGCAGCCAACTCACAACACTTGAAAAGTTCTTTAGCATAATTAAAGCTAAATTTTCCATATTTATCATTCAGATGTTAGGGTATAAAAGAGCACAAACATTTGCCATAATAAAGGAAATATGAGGAAATTTTTATCTACATTTCTTTGTAAGACATAATTACTGTCTGGGTATAGATGCTCACTAAGAATGTTGCAACAGAGCAGGAAATTCAGAGGAATACACATTCCAACGCACTTTTATCTTTGACACGGCATTTTTAAGGTTTCAGTTGTTTTCATTTCATTNAAAGCTGAAACTCCAATACGTTGGCCACCTCATGCCACCTCATGAGTTGACTCATTGGAAAAGACTCTGATGCTGGGAGGGATTAGGGGCAGGAGGGGAAGGGGACAACAGAGGATGAGATGGCTGGATGGCATCACTGACTCAATGGACGTGAGTCTGAGTGAAATCCGGGAGATGGTGATGGACAGGGAAGCCTGGCATGCTACAATTCATGGGGTCGCAAAGAGTTGGACATGACTGAGTGAATGAACTGAACTGATGGTGTTTGTGGAAACACCTTTCTCTCTGTAATGGCCTTTTTAATGAGTTTAAATGCTTTGTAGTCCACCCAAATGAATTAAGACCCCAAAATATGCATGTCCTGAGATAGTAAAGAACTCTCTTACTTATTCTGCTTAGTCCTTTTGAAGCCTTTCTAACTGGCAGTTTCACAAACAGCATCTTCATGTTGCATAACATCTTCATATTGCTTAAGTCCTTTGCCAAAACTGAGGCCAACATTAAGACACATGCTATATTCAGTGTGCANGAACTCTCTTACTTATTCTGCTTAGTCCTTTTGAAGCCTTTCTAACTGGCAGTTTCACAAACAGCATCTTCATGTTGCATAACATCTTCATATTGCTTAAGTCCTTTGCCAAAACTGAGGCCAACATTAAGACACATGCTATATTCAGTGTGCATATTTTATCCTGATGTTCTCCAAATATGTCCAATTATGAGAGCCACCTGTATAGCTTATTAAAAAAAAATCTTTATTCAAAGGGACCCTTAGATTGATTCAACTGGTCTAGAATAAGGTTGGCAAACTATAGCTTTCCAACTAAATCCAAACCACACCCTGTTTTTGTGGATAAGGTTTTATGAAACATAGCCACATCCATCTCCCCTGTTGTCTATGGTTGCTTTCTGTTACAGTGGCAACATGAAGAATTTGCAAAAGAAATCATGTGGCTCACAGTGTAGAAGACTTTCATTATCTGGCACTTTACAGAAAATGTTTGCTGACCTGTGGTCAGCAAGATCTAGGAACCTGAATATCTTTAGAAGGCTTCCTTTAAATGACTAATGAAACTAGTTTGGTTCTTTCCATTATTTTGTATGCCAACTCATTTATCACAGTGCTTTGCCAACAGTAGGCTGATGTTGAATAATACGAAATAGATCAAATTTCTAACATTCATCTAATCAGGGACCCTTTCATACATCTACTTATATCATTCCCATAAAATATAAACTTTGTTATTTAGCTATATAGCTTTTATTTATTTTCTATTTGCACCAAATTTTTATTGAATGAGAAACAATGGTAGAACATGGACAATTGCCCTATATATATAAGTACATGAAGGCACAATAGCAAAGTTTTATACATAGCTCCAAGTGTCATAGACTTTAATGGAACATCTTTCTATTGTTGTTGTCATATTAGAAAACAAGTGATTGTAGGGAAAAGATAGATAAATAAACATATTCAAATTCCAAAAGAAGATATTTCTAATACTTTAAAGACATGTATGAGAGACAGACAATCCTTGTTCTCAAGTTATCATCCTCTTTTCCTAAGGATCATAATTTGTTAAATTGTCTTTATGTTCTAGTTCTTTGAATACCAATTTACTTCAAGATATTCCAGAATGTATGATTAATTATGCATGTGCTTTTCAAGTTAAACTATAACCCAGATGCTGATGACAGTCTAAGCAAAGATGCATAATCAGTGGGGGGCTGCTGGCATTATTTTTAAAAGTACACATTCCACAGATAGTCACTATAAGAGGCTCTGTAACTGGTAACTCTATCAACAATTATTTACTAGTCAAAACATGTCAAAAATGTTTTTACAGAAGGAAATAGCAGCCTTTATTATGATGACTATTATAAATATTATGGGAACATTCTGTGCATGCTACGTCTCTTCAGACAAGTCAGACTCTTTGTGACCCTATGGACCATAGCCTGCCAAACCCCTCTATCTCTTGGATTTTTCAGGCAAGAATACTGGAGTGGGTTGCCAAGCCCTCCTCTAGGGGATCTTCCCAACCCAGGGATTAAACTGCTGTCTCTTAAGTCTCCTGCATTGGCAGTAGTCTCTTTAACACTAGCATCACCTGGAAAGTCCATTGGAACATTAAAATTATTTAAAGATATGGATTGGCTAATCTATTTTAAATATTCTCCACCCAGGTCACCCCTAGGGATAAGTCCCCAAGCTAAACTAACAGTTCCATAACCACTAAGACCTTGGAGCTTTTGGTTGCCTGATACTGGCTATAGTGGTTACACAATCCAATGTCTGGTCTATAGTCTACTGTGGCCTTCGTTAAAAAGTCCAGGAAAGGGAGACGTGAAAAGAGACATGGAAGTGACTAGGTAGTGTGATGTTTTTATTTGCATGCTAATAAATGTTCAGTGAATATCCCAATCATGACAAAATTTGTTCTGAGCCTAGCATTTATTACAAATTTATAGAAAAGCTATGGACCTAGCAGTAAACTCTAATCAAACAAACACTGTTTTCAGTGTTTACAGTTACCTATCCCCAAAACTCAGTTCCACATAACATAATTGGTTTATGTTATTTCAAAATTAAATATACCCTCAATGCAACATATATTTCATATGATACTGCAAATCCTAAACAATTTGCACTTATTTCTGAGGTCTTAGAAATTAAGAGAAATAGGAAATTTATCCCAAATTATGTCACTCCATCCATTTATTGCTTTTCTTATCTTTAATGTTTGATGATTTTTCACATTTTTAAAGTCATTTCAGAAAAGGTCATCTATAAATAAGACTAATAATAATAATGTGAAAATCTAATTCTATTAGCATCTTCATTAGGGTAATATATTATTACTGAATTTTCTGGATTCTTAAAAATTATTCTGTTGATACTCACAAGTTTTGCACTACATACTTGCAAAGAAAAAGTTAATTGAAACCAAAAATTCACTTTCTTGTAACAACATAGTATTCCAAACTATAAAATTTAACAAATTTAAAATAAATCTGCTGCTGCTGCTGTTGCTAAGTTGCTTCAGTCGTGTCCAACTCTGTGCAACCCCATAGAGGGCAGCCCACCAGGCTCCTCCATCCATGGGATTTTCCAGGCAAGAGTACTAGAGTGAGTTGTCATTTCCTTCCCCAATGGGTGAAAATGAAGTCGCTCGGTCATGTCTGACTCTTTGCAACCCCATGGACTGCAGCCCACCAGGCTCCTCCATCCAAGGGACTTTCCAGGCAAGAGTACTGGAGTGGGGTGCCATTGCCTTCTCCTAAAATAAATATAATTCTATGTAATTTATTTATGTTTTTATGCAATTGTAGTTGGGGCTGCCCTGGTGGCTCAGTGGTAAACAACCTACCTGCCAATGCAGGATACATGGGTTCAGTCCCTGGGTCAGGAAGATATCCAGGAGAAAGAAATGACAGTCTTCTCTAATATTCTTGCCTGGGAGATCTCATGGACAAAAGAGTCTGGCATGCTGCAGTCCATGGGTCTGCAAAAGAGTTCGACACCACTTAGCAACTAAACAACATAGCTGAAGTTAATGTACATTATTATATTAGTTAAAGTATACAGATAAATCTGTATGCAGGTCAAGAAGCAACAGTTAGAACTGGACATGGAATAACAGACTGATTACAAATAAGGAAACGAGCACGTAAAGGCTGTATATTGTCATGCTGTTTATTTAACTTATATGCAGAGTACATCGTGAGAAACGCAGGGCTGGATGAAGCACAAGCTGGAATCAGGATTGCCAGTAGACATATCAATAACCTCAGATATGCAGATGACACCACCCTTATGGCAGAAAGTGAAGAGAAACTAAAAAGCCTCTGATGAAAGTGAAAGAGGAGAGTGTAAAAGTTGGCTTAAAGCTCAACATTCAGAAAATGATCATGGCATCTGATCCCATCACTTCACGGCAAATAGATGGAGAAACAGTGTAAACAGTGTCAGACTAGTTTTTAGGGCTCCCAAAACACTGCAAAGGTGACTGCAGCCATGAAATTAAAAAATACTTGCTCTTTGGAATAAAAATTATGACCAACCTAGACGGCTTATTAAAAAGCAGAAACATTACTTTGCCAACAAAGGTCCATCTAGTCAAAGCTATGGTTTTTCCAGTAGTCATGTATGGATGTGAGAGTTGGACTATAAAGAAAGCTGAGCTCAGAAGAATTGATGCTTTTGAACTGTGGTGTTGGAAAAGACTCTTAAGAGTCCCTTGGACTGCAAGGAGATCCAACCAGTTCATTCTAAAGAAAATCAGTCCTGAATATTCATTGAAAGGACTATGCTGAAGCTGAAACTCCAATGCTTTGGCCACCTGATGCGAAGAGCTGACTCACTCGAAAAGACCCTGATGCTGGGAAAGATTAAGGGCAGTAGAAGAAGGGGACAACAGAGGATGAGATGGCTGGATGGCATCACCAACTCAATGGACATGAGTTTGAGTAAACTCCGGAAGTAGGTGATGGACAGGGAGGCCTGGCGTGCTGCAATCCATGGGGTCACAAAAAGTCGGACATGACTGAGTGACTGAACTGAACTGATACAGTATATTGTTTCACAGTTTTTAAAGGTTATGTTTTATTTTAATTACTTGGTTACTCAAAACTAAAATTTTACATTTGTGTTAATTAAACTACTTGTAATTTATCTTTGAAAGATAGGTGGAAATGACAGGCATTTGAAACTACACAAGTAATCAGACTAGTATATTTTTCCTACATTTCATCTACAAGGCCCTTCTCAAGCTTGTTTTTCACACTTTAACCAAAGAAAGTTAAGAAATAAAAAGGATAAAGACAGAACTTAAATATGGTCTTAATATATGTCGGTTTCATTTTCAGATAAATTGTTATTGTTTCCTAAATACAAAAATTTATGAAATTTGATAACAGAGTTTTACTTTTTTCTTCAATAGATAAATTAATCTTTTCTTATCTAATGAAATTTACTACAAATTCTTGTATGATTGTATCTGCGCATATACATGACTACTCAGAGTTTCTAGATTTTATTTTTTACAAATTCCAAAATGTCAGGATTTCCTGATCATGTGATAAGAATAGGGTATCTAACATTGTTTTGTAAATTGTAAAATGTTAGGAAATATTTATATACTGAAGAAAAAATTACAAAGCTCTTTCATTTTTTGAGTCCCTAAATAAACTGAGTGTCAGAAAAACCAGTCAAGAATATGAGAAATTTGAAAAACTACATTTCTTCTTCCAAGTACCAAAATAAACAACATATTAGGGTGCCATCTATGCTGTATGCTGTATGCTTAGTTGCTTCAGCCACGTCTGACTCTTTGTGACTCAGGGAGCACAGTCCATAACGCTCCTCTGTCCCTGGAATTTCCCAGGCAAGAATACTGGAGTGGATTACTATTTCCTTCTGTAGGGAATCTTCCTGACCTGGGGATCCAACCTGCATCTCTTGCATTGGAGGCCATTCTTTAAGGCTGAGCCACTGGGGAAGACCATTAGGGTCCCATACTATGCAGGAGACATAAAAGATGTTGGTTCAGCCCCTGGGTTGGGAAGATTCCCTTTAGGATGATATGGAAGTCCAACCTGATTCTTGCCTGGAAAATCCCATGGACAGAGAAGCCTGGTAGGTTACAGTCCATAAGGTCTCACGGAGTCAGACACAACATAGCACAGATGCACTGTGATTCTACTGTACAGATAAGCCAAAGATAAAGAGAAATCCATAAGAAGGGTCTTTTAGTCTACATTTTGATTAGAATAAAAAAATAATTAAAAGGGAAAACCAAACTAAGGAAACCTCACACACTCACACACCCTGAAGGGCTTCTCTTGTGGCTCAGTGATAAAGAATCCACCTGCAATGCAGGAGACACAGGAGACGTGGGTTCAAAACCTGGATCAGGAAGATCCTAATAGAGTAGAAAATGGCAACTCACCCCAGTATTCTTGCCGGGAAAATCCCATTAACAGAGGAGTCTGATTGTCTACGGTCCATGGGGTTGCAAACAGTCAGACATAACTAAAGCAACTTAACACACATACATACACATATAGGTAACCCAACTTGCAAAGAATTTTTTTATAAATTTTGAATTTATAGCAAAGTTATCTTCTTGACTCCTCTGTATAACTTTTTAAAAGCAAAAAAAAGATGATGGGAGCAGCAACACATTAAAAGTTTATTTCTGTCTTTTTTCAACTTAACTGTTCGTCAAAGGTTATTGCTTAGGACATCCAGAAATATTACCCAAGGAAATCAATTTCTCAAATGTGTTTGCTTAGACTCTTAGGGTATGCCAGTTAATAAAAGTTGTGATTGCAAGAGCTCTGTGTTTTATTATATAAAAGCCTCTTTTTCCATTCCTTTGGGTCAGCTTTTTAATGATGAACCGAGCTTTTTCTTAGAAGCTCTATTGTCAAGTGGAGTTGGGTTAATTTAGATTATGTGAAAAGAAGCAGGTACTGGTAAATGGGATATAAAATTCTTAATGGATTCTAGAGATGAAGTCAGGCTATATAAAGAAAAGAAGTGAGATTGAGAAGAACAAGAATTAAAAGAGACTGCAGGTGATTTATCCAGCCTTTGGGGGGCAAGGTGGCCTGCATTCAGGTAAATTACTTTAGTGCATAGCACAAGATGTACCTTTGATATGTGCTTCTTCTTAACATGCTTGCATCTTAAAGATTATTTTAAAGTATAATTTCAAGATGACCCAAAGCAAACTAGAAACATAAATTATTGTTATATCTAAGGCTGAGATGAAGATCCTAAGAAATAAAGTTAATCATCAAAGCAACATTACCTATGTATTTCAAGATATGCTGGGGGCATTTGTGATCAGGTAGTTAGGCTTTCTTCCTTCTTTTAGTTTTCTCAAAAATAATGAGTTCAAAGCCAACACTGCAAATTAGCATACTTTTGATAGAGTTAAAGTACAGTATGGTTAATTTGAGCCTAAACTTAAAAGGTTTGCCTGCTTAGATATTAGAGTCAAGTGACAGCAATTTAAATTATGCAGATGACTACAAGAGCATCCTGGCAGCTGACAGTTAAAAAAAGGAGATAATGAAGTGTCTGGACACAACCTTGCATCTGAGAATAAACCTCCTCAGCTGAGGTTAATGGACTCTGAGACCTGCATCCACTTGTTGCTTTGCCAGGTCTTAGAAGCTCTTCAACACCCTTGCAGTGTGGATGTAAGAATGAAGAATTATAAACTAAACAATATGCATAGAAGAGCATTGTGAAAGTGGTAAGGAATAGACTATCAAAATATTTTCAACTTGAAACTACCCTAGGGACCATGTGGTCCTATCCTTCTAGAGAGAAATTCAGCAAGGTTAGATACCTTAACTGGAGAAGGCAGTGGCACCCCACTCCAGTGCTCTCGCCTGGAAAATCCCATGGATGGAGGAGCCTGGTAGGCTGCAGTCCATGGGGTCGCTAGGAGTCCGACAGGACTGAGCGACTTCCCTTTCACTTTTCACTTTCATGCATTGGAGAAGGAAATGGCAACCCACTCCAATGTTCTTGCCTGGAGAATCCCAGGGACGGGGGAGCCTGGTGGGCTGCTGTCTATGGGGTCACACAGAGTTGGACACGACTGAAGTGACTCAGCAGCAGCAGTTGCAGATACCTTAACCAAGGTCACACACCAAGTTTTTGGCTCCAGATTCTTTCATCTTTATCATGATGCTAATAGATATGGGAATCATACATGATGTGCATGTGTATATACTCAGGCACTTCGACCCTGTCCAACTCTTTGATATGTGTTAGCAGCTTGAAGATGTAGCCATGATGATGATATAGGAACTGTGGGAGGAGGGAAGTATTATTTAGTTTTATGTTTTCTTTTTTTTCTGCAAAGACATATAAAAACTGAAATAATGCTGATTCTGTGTATATATTTGTTTACAGATTCCAAATGTCTTTATAGCATATTCTTTGCCCTAAATATTTATTTCCCCCTTCACAGCCACATTCTAAGCATGTATCACGGGTACTGGGAACATTTACAATCATAAAACATGATTAAATTTACTTACAAAAATCATTGCAAATTAAGTTATGAAAACGTGTTTTAAAAATGGAAAATGAGAAAGAAACCAAATTATGTCATTTGTAATGATGTGGATGGACACAGAGTCTGTCATACAGAGTGGTTAAGTCAGAAAGAGAAAGGTCAATGCATATACATGGAATCTAGAAAAATTTTACCAATGAACCCATTTGCAGGGCAAGAATAGAGAAACAGATGTAGAAAATGGACTTGCAAACACAGTGGGAAAAAGGGAGGATGGATGAACTGCGAGCTTAGCACTGACGTTTATACGTGACCTTATATCAAATAGATAGCTAGCAGAAAGCTGCTGTATAGCAGAGTGCTCAGCTCTGTGTTCCGTGAAGACCTAATGAGGTGGGATGGGGAAGGTGGAAGGGAGGCTTAAAGGGGGGACATATCTACACATATAACTGATTCAAATTGTTGTACAGCAGAAACTAACACAACATTGTAATACAATCACACCCCAATTAAGTAATTAAAAGTTTTAAAAATGAATAACAAATCTGTGGAATTGATGATATTACTCAGTACAGGTATATAAAGAGGACCCAGGATCAGCATCAATCTTAAAATATATGATAAATAAGGAAAAAAAAAAGAAGATTAAGTTGTGTATTTGAATAGAAAAGCAATCAAAAAGAGTACAAGATAGTGGAAGCTAAAGGAGAATGATATTTCAAGAAGAGAAAGTAGTCAACATTTTCAGATAAGAAAAAAAAAGATAGTGACAATCATAAAGTATTCAATGCAATTAACAGCAAAATAATTTTGCTGTGTTATTTTTTTCTAATGGTTACTGGATAAATTAAGGTGATTGAAACCAGATTTGATGTGTTGGTTTCACTTATGAGATGGAGGGGCAGTAAGAGCTATGGGTCAAGGAAAGTATGGATCTTAAGGAATTCATGGTTCCAGAAAGATTTTTCCTAAGTTCATTCCTTGATAGATAAACTTGAACATATTTAAATGCTGCATGAAAGAAAGTGGTAGATAGAAAGAGGTTAGAGATGGTGTAGGGTAGAAATAATTGAAAAATCATTGATTCTGTTTGAGATAGTATTTTTTTTGTGTGTGTGAAAATGATAGCAATCATAGGTCAGAAAAATTGGTTTTGACAAAGATGAACTCATTCCCATTGTGGAGTGTGTACAAATCAGTAAATTACTTGTGTAGAATAAAAAAAAATATGGTAGTTTAAAGGTGGAAATGTCAGGCCATTAATGTCTAATAATTTTTATTTTCTCAGTGAAGTTGAAAAGGAGGTTAAAACTGGAAGTGGTGGGATGCTTCCTGCTGCTGCTGCTGCTAAGTCACTTCAGTCATGTCCGACTCTGTGCGACCCCATAGACGGCAGCCCACCAGGCTCCCCCGTCCCTGGGATTCTCCAGGCAAGAACACTGGAGTGGGTTGCCATTTCCTTCTCCAATGCATGAGAGTGAAAAGCGAAAGTGAAGTCGCTCAGTCATGCCCAGCTCTTAGCGACCCCACGGACTGTAGCCCACCAGGCTCCTCCATCCATGGGATTTTCCAGGCAAGAGTACTGGAGTGGGGTGCCATTGCCTTCTCCAGGGATGCTTCCTAGAAAGTCTAAAAATAAAGTGGGAGGGCTTTAAAAATCCACTCCACAGGAAGCAGAATGAGTTGACCGTTGATATATTGAAGGAAAGACAAAAGGCTGAAGAATAAGAATTCATAATGTCACTGAGGAGCAGAACTACAGTGTTTACTGTTGTTCTTAGCAATTAGAGGGATGAAAGAAAAAAGGCAAATATTTGAACTGATCCCAGATTGATTTTTCTGTGTGAATACAATAGAAAAATTATGGTATGAGGAAGTTAATGTATTAACAAGAAACTGGGTAAAA
>SJYV01011416.1:29443-55867 GCA_006410875.1 Neotragus pygmaeus | reverse complement strand
AGTGGTCATGTATGGATGTGAGAGTTGGACTGTAAAGAAAGCTGAGCACCAAACAATTGATGCTTTTGAATTGTGGTGTTGGAGAAGACTCTTGAAAGTCCCTTGGACTGCAAGGAGATCTGACCAGTCCATCCTAAAGAAGATCAGTCCTGAGTGTTCTTTGGAAGGAATGATGCTAAAGCTGAAACTTCAATACTTTGGTCACCTCATGAGAAGAGTTGATTCATTGGAAAAGACCCTGATGCTGGGAGGGATTGGGGGCAGTAGGAGAAGGGGACGACAGAGGATGAGATGGCTGGATGGCATCACCGACTTGATGGACATGATTTTGAGTGAAGTCCAGGTGTTGGTGATGGACATGGAGGCCTGGCATGCTGCAATTCATGGGGTTGCAAAGAGTTGGACACGACTGAGAGACTGAACTGAACTGAACTGAAAGGTCAATTGTACCCATCTCTTTCTAACTTTGTTTTTGTTCCATAGACACAAAATAACTAATATCCAAAATCCACAACTCATGATTTCCCTTCATTATTTAAAATGTCTGCTTAAATCCCAGCCATCATATCTACAATACAATACACAGACCCTTTTTTTTAAATTTTAAAGGGGAAATAAAAGATACTTTTAAAGGACATTTCCATTAAATAGGGCACATTTATGGCTGAAATTAAAAATTTAAGCCATGAAATTAAGACACTTGCTCCTTGGAAGAAAAGCTATGATCAACCTAGACAGCATATGAAAAAGCAGAGAAATTATTTTGCCAACAGAGGTCCATCTAGACAAAGCTATGGTTTTTCCAGTAGTTATGTATGGATGTAAGAGTTGGACTATAAAGAAAGCTGAGTGCCAAAGAACTGATGCTTTTGAACTTGGGTGCTGGAGAAGACTCTTGAGAGTTTTGTGTACTGCAAGAAGATCCAACCAACCAATCCAGTTGGATTCAGTCCTGAATATTCATTGGAAGGACTGATGCTGGAGTTGAAACTCCAATACGTTGCCACCTGATGCAAAGAACTGACTTATTTGAAAGGACCCTGATGCTGGGAAAGATTGAATGTGGGAGGAGAAGGGGACAACAGAGGATGAAATGGCTGGATGGCATCACTTATTCGATGGACATGAATTTGAGTAACCGCCGGGAGTTGGTGATGGACAGGAAGGCCTGGTGTGCTGCAGTCCATGGAGTCACAAAGAGTCAGGCATGGCTGAGCAACTGAATTGAACTGAACTGAGGGCACATTAGTTTTATTTTGCATATTCTAGAATTTGTATTTTTAAATTACTGAGAATTGTATGTTAGTTTAGTCAATCAAGTGTCAGTTGGAAATCACTGAAACTGTTTCAAAGAAGAGCATATGACAGAGTAAGCAATAGGGGGTATCTGCCATAATTACACATTTGAAGAGGGTCTCAGTTTTCTTGAATTATTCATTTCAATGCTAATTTTAGTTTTATTGTTTCTGATATCCAGTCTTTATATAATGACTTTAAAAAATACGTTGCATTTTGTAGCTTCTTAAATAGAGAAAATTGATGGTTTCAGTGGTCAAATGCTATCTGTTCCATTTTATGATAGTATTTTGTAGTAAATTGCAACATTAGTTCATTTTATTAGATAGAATTCTACTATCCTTAAAACAGCCTTACCTCACTTCATATGACATAATTTGAATTAAGAATCACCTCTTCTTATGTTGCCCAGCTTTTTGACCATTAGGAAACTGTATGATGAATGAACATGTCAATTTGTCAAATGTGCTCTTAAAAAGAAGATGAATAGAACTGATTCAAATGTATTCTTTTTAATGGCTGATTAATACTCCACAGTACTGTAAAGTTAAAAAAAAAAAGAAGATGAATAAGTTTTAGTGAATAACCATTATAAGTTGTTGTCAGTTTAGCTACAATGAAATATGTTAGCAAGCTCTAGTAGAAAATTTTATCTAAAAGTTTCTTTAACATTACTTCAGAAACTTGTTTAGTTGCTAAGTTGTGTCCAACATTTTTGTGACCCATGAACTGCAGCCCACCAGTCTCCTCTGTCTATGGATTTCCCAGGCAAGAATACCGGAGGGGGTAATGATTTCCTTCTCCAGGGATCTTCTCAACACAGGATCAAACCCACGTCTGCTGCATTGGCAGACGGATTCTTTACTGCTCAGCCACCAGGGAAGCCCTACTTCAGATACTATCACTTATTAAAATATGTTTTAGTAAAATAGCTCTGCCAAAGATAACTAACATTAATAACAAAGGAGCTATTTACCTGTTTTTAATGTTTGGAATTATTTATTTTTAAAATGCCCTTTTGTTCTTTTAAAAAATATTTGTTTACTTGGCTGACTCAGGTCTTAGTTGCAGCATGGAGGATTCTTTGTTGCATCATGCAGGATCTTTCATGGCAACAAAAGGACTTTCTCGTTGTGGCACATGACTCAGTAGTTGAGTGCGCAGGCTTAGAGGTTCCATGGCATATGGGATCTTAGCTCTCCAACTAAGGGTTAAACCCATGTCCTCTGCATTGCACGGCGGATTCTTAACCACTGGACCACCAGGGAAGTCCCTAGAATTATTTATTGTTTTTTAGTAAGTACCTTATTCTAAAAAATTCCAGCAATTACCTTGAATGATTAACCAGGTGACTAGTTGAAGAAAACTATGAGATGTATATGGCCCTATTCTTCAGAATTTTACTCAGTGGTAGCCCTAGAAAGGACTTTTATGATATTTAGAGTCTCTGCTTTATATATTGCCAGAAAAAGGGATAACTTTAGTTCAGGAAAGGCTGCTGCTAAGTTACTTCAGTCGTGTCCGACTATGTGCAACCCCATAGACAGCAGCCCACCAGACTCCCCCGTCCGTGGGATTCTCCAGGCAAAAACACTGGAGTGGGTTGCCATTTCCTTCTCCAGTGCATGAAAGTGAAAAGTGAAAGTGAAGGATTGTTGCATTAAATGCACTCTAGACAAGATCAAAAGTGGGTTGCTATGTTGCCACGTTAGAAAATATTGATATAATGTTAGTTGTTTTTTTTTATCCTTATGATTGTTATATAGTGGCATAATGGTTTAAAAGACATTCTTAAGAAAAAAAAACATATCATTGCACAATGAAGTTTCAAGTATTGACAATTCAATCGCATACAAGTGCATCTGTTTCCTCATCACTTAATAGCCACAATACTAGTAAAATGAGTTGATAGTCTGACATTCCAGAGACAGGAGGGAAGACAAGTGGTTAAAATAAAAGTGTTTCTTACATACAGTGTGTAGACTTGATGTATGTGTGTGTGACTTTTANGTTTCCTCATCACTTAATAGCCACAATACTAGTAAAATGAGTTGATAGTCTGACATTCCAGAGACAGGAGGGAAGACAAGTGGTTAAAATAAAAGTGTTTCTTACATACAGTGTGTAGACTTGATGTATGTGTGTGTGACTTTTATTAGTCCTGTTGCTTCTAAATACTTGTTTTCAAACAAAAAAAAAGCAAAAATACTGTGAACAAAGGATAGATAATATTTTTCTATGCTTATAGTAGTTAATGATGAGGTAGTAAAAATTTTCAGCTTAATGTCTTTTTTTCTTTCTCTGGTTTTGTAATAGAAAGCTCAAATAAAACTTGAGAATGCCAGTCTGAATTTATACATGTAAGAATTTATAGCTCTATTTTTCAGTTTTTTGACAGTGCTCTACTTAAGCAGACTTTCTAAGGAGTCTGAAGTAACAAATCACTTTACCTTTAGGTTTTGGATGAATTCTGTATGAAACTGGTCTGTAAAAATGTCAAAATTGGTCCCTGTGATTAATGAAAATAAAGCATTTGAACCAGACATAATATTTTTAAATGAAATTTATTTCAGAATATTTAAATACATCAATTACTTTTTCTGCAGTTTTTCATGTTACTTATTTTTCTTTATCTATCAACATATGTGCACATTCTTAGAACTGAATATACATGTTTATAAGCATTTAAATATATGTAGCAGTCACAGTGGCAGTAAGAAATAGGTACCATACAAATTGGGTAATTAAAAATATTTCAATAAGAGAATATTTACAAATATTTACAAATGCAGGAGACCTAGGTTCAATCCATGGGTTGGAGTGATCCCTTGGAGAAGGGAAAGGCTACCCACTCCAGTATTCTGGCCTGGAGAATTCCAGTCACTGTATAATCTGGGGGGTCACAAAGAGTTGGACATGACTGACCAACTTTCACTTTCACTCTTAGGCAAGATGTAACTGAAAAGAGTCAGGCACCCTGATGTAGCAAAAAGATGTATCCATCATCACCTCTAGGTCTGAAGAAGTAAGATAAGTGATTATCAGACTCTTTTTAATCTGTCTCTCATTATTGGCAATGGATTTGTTATTTTGTCAGTTCTGTATTACAGATTAAATTAATTGACAACTACGAACACAAAATATATGTAAAATAAACCAACTGAAGTTCAACATTGTTTATAGCTCTTTTAGTATGCAGTCTGATGATATGGAGTCAACATATTTTGTTTGACTACCACTAAATATGGTTATTCTATCAATTTGAATTATGGTTATGTCCAATTGTTTTGTTTATATTCCACTTTTGGTATTTTTACATCCTTCTTAGTGTGTGTGTGGTGGGGGGTTTGAGTAGTGAAACACACTATGGTTTTCAAAGTCAAAACTATGGCAAAGATTGTCTCAGAAAATTCTCATCGCCCATATCTTCTATCTCTTCCCATCATGCATATATCCATGATTCTTCACTCACTTTATATCCAACCAAACTCCTCAATTTCTTATCATCCCTGAATTACCTTTTTCATGGAAATATGTGCCTACATGTATGCTTCTTGCTACTCATTTTCTCTTAGGCAAAAGGCTTTGTACTATACTATTTTGTACTTAAAAAAAATTTTTTTTTAATATTGTAATTCAGTTGATTAACAATGGTATGTTAGTGTCAGGTGTACAGCAAAGTGATTCAGTTATACATGCATCTATTCTTTTGTGCTCCTTTTTTAAAAACTTAACACTACATTTTGAAAATCACTCCAGTTTATATCATTGTGTTATCATTAGTCATGTTTGTTCATTTGCTTAAAGCTGCATAATATTTAAACTTCTCCCTTTTATTTTTTAATAACTTTTCTATAGATTATTCTTTTCCATGGAGTAAATAATTATCTTTTGTGAATAGTAAACATTTTTCTCACTATCAAATTATTTGCCTGTCCTTAAGTATTATTTATAGCTTACAGTAAAATAAGATATAAGTTGGTGAATGAGGGCACACTGGTCACGTTCAGAAGAATTGGTCACCATTTCATTAGTATAAAGTTTGAGACATGATGTTTTTGACCAGAGGGAGAGATGCCTAGGTGCCTACTGAAGGTCATTTTTGTTGTTCAGTCACTCAGTTGTGTCCTACTCTTTGTGACCCCGTGGATTGCAATACGCCAGGTTTCCCTGTCCTCCACAGTCTTCTGGAATTTGCTTAAAGTCATGTCCATTGAGTCAGTGATGCCATCCAACTATGTCATCCTTTGTCATCCCCATCTCCTCTGGCCTTCTATCGTTCCCAGCATCAGGGTTTCTTCCAATGAGTCAGCTCTTCACATCAGGTGGCCACAGTATTGGAGATTCAACTTCAGCATCAACCCTTCCAATGAGTATTCAAGGTTGATTTCCTTTAGGATAGAAGGTCATAATGGCAGAGAAAAATCATTCCAAGTTCTGAACATCTGATGGCCCTTTTCCTTTCTTTGTAGCACTCTATTCTGGTTTTCACCTCCGTGTTATAACAAAGCTGCTTCTGCTGAGATGTCAGATGAGTGTGTTTCATTCACACTGCTCTACCTCTAAGAAGCATTTAGTGCTTCCATGACCCTCCTCTCCTATGTCCTTCCTCTCTGTTCAATGGCCTTTATTGTCTATTTTGTAGTCTTTTCTGTTAGGCCTGACTTCTAACTCTGACTACTCCCCATCAGTCAATCATGAGCACTCTTTATTTTTGCTTTTTATCATCTTCTAGTGGTATCATTAGCTCCAATAGTTTTATATATTTTTTATTTTTTTTATTTCTACCCAAATGCACAAATCAAGTCTAAGGTTTATCTCTAACCTTTAAATTTCTATATTTGGTTTTCTATTTTAGAATTCAACTGAGATATTTCACCAACATAAACATCATTTATAAATTAAATTAATATTAGTTATAAATCTAACTGATTTGCTAATCTACTCCTACTCTACCCTATTTTTCAAACCTGAGTTTCCTCCACTACTTCTGTGTTAATAAATGATAAGTATATCTGCCTCATTAACCATATATCTAGCTATATCTTTTCTCATGCTATATCCAAGATCTGCTAATTCTAGTATGAAGTTTAATTGAATCTGTCAACCTTTTATGCTTCCCACTTCTCCCATCTAAGCTACTGTCATCTCTTGCCAAGTCTATAAAATCTCCTGACTTCTTTCCACAGCCCATTTTTATCACCTTCCAATTATTCTCCACCTAAATGATCTTTAAAAAAAAAATAATTAAAGATCAGTCTTCTCAAAACTATTCAACTTTTTCCTGTTCCAAATGAAAAAGTACCAAAAACAAACCTAAAGTCCAAAAGGCCTTAGGAACTTAGGACTTTGTGATGTGTGTATTTGCTCTTAAGCTATGTGAAAAATGAAGTTGCTTAGTTGTGTCCGACTCTTTGCGACCCCATGGACTGTAACCTACCAGCTTCTCTGTCCATGGGATTTTCCTGGCAAGAATACTGGAGTGGGTTACCATTTCCTTCTCCAGAGTTCTTATACCTCTAAATTTATCCACTAAGGCATTCTTCATTAAATCTGCTGTCTTTTCAAAATGTTTCTGTCTTCTTCCCCCAAAGAAAGGATGATTTATTATTTTCCTTCCTTCCTGAAATAATCTTCCTAGTTATTCTCCTTATGCTAAATTCCTACTCAAGCATCAATAACATTCTGAGAGAGTTTTCCTTTTCTGATATATTAATTTGATCTGAACTTATTATCTTTCACAGAGCACAGTAATTTTTAAGAAAAATAGAACCTAATATATATATGTTTTTATGAACATGAGAATGTGTAGATATATTCATATACATATATTTATTTTATTCTATTTAATAAATACAGAGCAAGATTATTTTAAGCATAAATTCTGTGTTGAGAATGCCTGCTAATTTATTTAGCTTTTTGAATATGAACATTCTTAGAAATAATAAATGACATTTTCTTTCTCTTTACTGCCATCTTCAAAATCTGTGGCTTTGAAAGAAACTATCAAGAGACAGTGGCAACTGCCTTGAAACCTCTCTTAATATTCTCTCACTATCTGCATGCCTACGCTTGCTACATATAGAGAATAAGAATAGCTGTACCAGCCACTTCTCTGTGGTCTATATTGTTAAATTCCTGTTTGTCACCTTTGTCAACATTGGAATAAGATACCTTAGTAAATATCTAGGTTGCCTCACATGCAGATGATAAGCATGTGTTTGATTAAACATGTTAAAACTTTCAGATAATAGCACATATATATGCACTTGTAAGCTAAAGCAGAGTTTGAATGTACATCATGCAAAACTTTTGGTGCAATATTGCAATCAGTATATTAATAGTGGTTTAGGCTTCTCCATTGACTTAATGGTAAAAATCTGCCTGCCAAGCAGGAGATGTGGGTTCAATCCCTGGGTCAGCAAGATCCCCTGGAGAAGGAAATGGCAACCCACTGCAGTATTCTTGCCTAGGAAATCCCATGGACAGGGGATCCTCTTGGGCCACAGTCCATGGGTTCACAAAAGAGTCAGCGGTTACTCAGTGACTAAACAACAACAAATATTAATAGTGATACAATCACAATACAGAATAATCCCATCACCACAAGAAAAACCCCCCTTATTCCTTATTTTCATTCACATCCATCTCTTCCTCCAGCTTCCCAATGTTTTTAAAACAACTTACTGATACATGCTTTGGCAAAAATAAATGTCTTCATGGAGTCAATCCATTTGTATTGAGACTCTTGTGACATGGAAGATTTTCTTACCTAATGTGTTACATTTTTCAGTTCAATTTGTGAATGATTGCTTTAAATCAGCATTTTCTCTGTCACTCTTATTTTATATTTATGATCTCTGTCAACCCTTTTATAATATTCAGAAGATAAATATTATTATCTTCATTTTACAGATAAAAATCCTGATGATGCAGATTAATTTGTACAAGGCCCTGTAGCTGGAAACGGTATTAGGTCTGTACAGCTCCAGACCCCATGCTTTCCACAAAAAGTGGTTATCTACTTTATATAGCATAACAGAAAAAAGAAAATGATCAGGAACAACTACTTGAAATTTAAAAGTTTTAGAATGTATCTGTATTCTCTCTGAAGGAAGTATCTGCTATAAGTGGGTACAGACTGGCTTATTGTATTTTTTACAATAGGTGGTTTAAAATAAACCTTCGCTGTCTCTCAAAGTCAAATCAGATCAACAGTAAAATAAGCTGTGCCTATACTGTGAATGTGGGGATTTCAGTCAGAAGATCACAAAGTATGTTGAATACATGCCAATACTCTTTGTAGCTAAAATGGTTTGCCTGAAGATTACTTTATTAGTATATTCCTAAATCTAGGATGAATCACTTTAAACAATGATGTTTCTACTTCACTTTCAAACTCTACATAAAATCATGACAGGTATTTAGAAGTATAGGTGAATCAAAGACAAAATTGCTTTATGATGGACAGTGTAGCATAATGGAATGTTCATGGGTTTTAGATGAGAGAGTTAATAACTCACCTACTCCTTTTTGCAGTGAGCAGATTAGTTAACCTTTCCAATAATCAGTCAATTCATCTGTAAAATAATGATAATATGTACATAGATATTCAGTAAATAATCTTGGAAATAGCAGTTAAATCTTAAAAATATGTAGGATCAAGATTGACATCAGTAGGTAATCCATGAAATATAATATAAAAATATGAAAGATAAGTAATACTTAACAATTTTTTTTTCCATGATTCAACCATTTTCAAGGAGACATTACTTACTGAAAAACTACTGTGGTTTGCCTGACCTGACTTGCTGAGATAAGAAAATTTCCTGTCAAACCAATTTTGTTTCTTATGACTGCATTTATGTTCCAAGACAATTAGGATTTGAAAATGCTTTTAAATCCTGGAAGTTAGTCCATCTTCTTTCAGACATTTTTCTAGCCAAGAGTTATTGGCTTAGTTAGGAAAAAAAGGCTTCCAAGTAATCAAAATGGATTTCTTTATTATTTTTAAAGCATTGTTTGAATCCTGATGCTTTCCACATATTTTTCTGTAAATTATCTTTGTTTTTAAAAGGCAAATTGATATCTCAAGGAAAAAAAAACCTTCCAAAATGTATAAGTTTTCTGGAGTATTATAAGAGCTTTAAGATTAATTGAAAATGTATGCATCAAGGTAAAATTCCTTTGATACCATATTGTACTGAAGAATATTTACAAAGGGGGAGGATCATATTTTATAATCAACTATTAAAATATAAAGTCTTTTTCTGCATATTGGGACAGGATTTCAGATGCTAACACATACTATTCTACAGAATATGCAGTTAAAAAAGAGAAAACCTTGTGATTAATTTTAAAAAGTGTTTCATTTGGGATAACTGATTGAAATTTAACTTTTATAAGAGCGAAATAGAGAAAGTTCTTGGCTTAACAAAATTAGATGGTAATTCATTCAAATTAAGTTATAACCAAACTTTAAATTCTATCAGATAACCAGAGGACTTCATTTAGATTTCTTTGCTAGCTTCAAACATTGTCATTTTAGCAGACACATTGGAAACATAAGCAATACAATAAAATATTCATTTGGGAAAATGGCCTATCACTGTAAGGCCATCATTTAAAACACAAATGAATAGCACAAATTTAAAACAAGACATACAAAGGCAAAAATGAAATTTAAGAACTATAAAAACAGAAAGATATAAATAATTTTTCAGAAACTTTCTATTTTTATCTTCTTTCATAAACACTATTTCTCTTATGATATTAATCAATTCAAATAAAAAGAAATGTACAAATATTTTTTAATTACCCATTTCAATTATCTCTCAAGGACTAAATAAGGATTTAATAATTTTTCAGAAAATAGAACCCATCAGAATGCATGTGCTTCAGTAAAGTCTCCCCAGAGGAAGTAAAACAAAGTAGTGATGGAGATTTCCTCTTTTATTTTGCTGACAATACCATAGCTGATGCCCTGACAGTTGCTGTGTTTTTTAACAGCTTAGCATTGCCATATTTAGCAATTAAGAAAGCGTAATGCCCAGTTAAATATGGATTTAAGGTAACAATGAGTTGATATTTAGGATAAGTATATACCATGCAATATGAAGATATACTAAAAAAAAGAAAAATGTTACTGAAATTCTAATTTTTTTAACACAATTAAGATTTATACAATTTTAACAAAATCTGTGTTAGTTTTTACCAGCTAGGATACCAGGGAAGATGAGCACAATAAAGGACAGAAATGGTATGGACCTAATAGAAGCAGAAGATATTAAGAAGAGGTGGCAAGAATACACAGAAGAATGGTACAAAAAAGATCTTCATGACCCAGATAACCATGATGGTGTGATCAGTCAACCAAAAGCCAGACATCCTGGAATGTGAAGTCAAGTGGGCCTTAGAAAGCATCACTTTGAACAAAGCTAGTGGAGGTGATGGCATTCCAGTTGAGCTATTTCAAATCCTAAACAATGATGCTGTGAAAGTGCTGCACTCAATATGCCAGCTAACTTGGAAAACTCAACAGTGACCACGAGATTGGAAAAGGTCAGTTTTCCTTCCAATCTCAAAGAAAGGCAATGTCAAAGAATGCTCAAACTACCACCCAATTGCACTCATCTCACACACTAGCAAAGTAATNCCTTAGAAAGCATCACTTTGAACAAAGCTAGTGGAGGTGATGGCATTCCAGTTGAGCTATTTCAAATCCTAAACAATGATGCTGTGAAAGTGCTGCACTCAATATGCCAGCTAACTTGGAAAACTCAACAGTGACCACGAGATTGGAAAAGGTCAGTTTTCCTTCCAATCTCAAAGAAAGGCAATGTCAAAGAATGCTCAAACTACCACCCAATTGCACTCATCTCACACACTAGCAAAGTAATGCTCAAAATTTTCCAAGCCAGGCTTTAACAGTATGTGAGCTGTGATCTTCCAGATGTTCAAGCTGGATTTACAAAGGCAGAGAAACCAGGGATCAAATTCCTAACATTTGTTGGATCATTGAAAAAGCAAGAGAGTTCCACTAAAAGATCTACTTCTGCTTTATTGATTATGCCGAAACCTTTGACTGTGTGGATCACAACAAACTGTGGAAAATTCTTCAAGAGATGGAAATACCAGACCACTTCACCTGCCTCCTGAGAAATCTGTGTGCAGGTCAAGAAGCAGCAGTTAGAACTGGACGTGGAACAACAGACTTGTTCCAAATAGGAAAAGGAGTACTTCAAATTGTATATTGTCACCCTGCTTGTTTAACTTATATGCAGAGTACATCATGAGAAATGCTGCATTAGATGAAGCACAAACTAGAATCAACATTGCCAAGAAAAATATCAATAACCTCAGATATGCAGATGACATTACCCTTATGGGAGAAAGTGGAGAAGAACTAAAGAGGCTTTTGAGGAAAATGAAAGAGGAGAGTGAAAATGTTGGCTTAAAACTCAACATTCAGAAAACAAAGATCATGGCATCTGGTCCCATCACTTCATTTCAAATAGATGGGGAAACAGTGACAGACTTTATTTTGGGGGGGCTCTAAAATCACTGTATCTAGTGACTGAAGCCTTGAAATTAAAAGATGCTTACTCCTTGAAAGGAAAGTTATGGCCAACCTAGAGAGCTTATTAAAAAGTAGAGACGTTACTTTGCCAACAAAGGTCTGTCTAGTCAAGGCTATGATTTTTCCAGTGGTCATGTATGGATGTGAGAGTTGGACTATAAAGAAAGCTGAGCACTGAAAAATTGATGCTTTTGAACTGTGGTGTTGGAGAAGACTCTTGAGAGTCCCTTGGACTGCAAGGAGATCCAACCAGTCCATCCTAAAGGAAATCAGTCTTGAATATTCATTGGAAGGACTGATGCTAAAGCTGAAACTCCAACAGTTTGGCCACCTCATGTGAAGAATTGACTCATTTGAAAAGATCCTGATACTGGGAAAAATTGAAGGCGGGAGAAGTGGATGACAGAGGATGAGATGGTTGGATGGCATCACCGACTCAATGGACATGAGTTTGAGTAAAGCCCAGTAGTTGGTGATGGACAGAGAGGTCTGGTGTGCTGCAGTCCATGGAGTCACAAAGAGTCAGACATGACTGGGTGACTGAACTGAACTGACACTTTAAATATGGACCACCTAATTCATTTCATGCATTTATTAAAAATAATATAATGCATTTTATACTTTTTGACATAAAACTGCTGTCTCCATGTAGTACACACTATGTAGGAGCACAAAACGTTTCATCAGTTCAGTTCATTCGTTCAGTCATATCTGACTCTTTGCGACCCCATGGCCTGTAGCATACCAGGCTTCCCTGTTGTAATTATCATCTCACCTGTATCAGAGAATTCAAAATGTACAAGCATTTGCACTGGTATTTAATACTGAAATTGTATTCTTTATCCCCATTTTATAGTTGAAGACCGTTACCCATGGAACTTTAAAAAAAAAATTCAAAGATTGACTATACCTGTCTACTATTCATTGGCTGAACCATCATCACTGGATGGTATCAATATATCTGATCCTAAATCTAATGCTTTTCATTTAATTTTCTACCATGGAATAATGTGATGAACACTTAAGAAAACACTATTTTGAAGTTTTGTATAGGAGAAAGAGCTTCAAAGTCAAGCTGACCTAGGAAACTTGGAGGATGTGAATCTTTTAGTGCTATTATAATCAAAAATAATAAAAAGTTGGACATAAAATAAGTATTCAAAAGAATTCTGGTCTCTATTACCCCTTTCTCAACTCCAAGCAAATACTAAGAAAAATGGCCATTATATTTACATAAATGCATTGTGTCTGTAGTGGTCTTTCTCTGATTTTATAGAAAATCATGAAAATTCTTTATATTTCAAAAATCTTGGCAAAAGATTTTTGCTCTTTAAAGCTTCTTAATATAATAACGTATCCTAGAATACTGAGTTTATCTAATTATCTGTTTCACAACACACTCATTTTTTAGGTTTCTTTCCTTTTACAAAGTAAATTAACTTGTATGTATTGATTCTTGCATGGAAAATCCCACAGACAGTGGAGCCTGGCAGGCTACAGTCAGTGGGGTCACAAAGACTCAGACATGACTGAGTGTGTGCACACACACACATATTGACTTCAATATTCATGCATCTGTATCAAAACTATTAGATTAGCTTTTCTAGCAGGGAGCACACATTGAATTGTCTTTCTCTTCCTAACTGGATAGCTGTTGGAAATAGCAATTCCAAACATTACTTTTTAAAATTTCTTCTTATATTGTAATATTTATTTTTCTTTTCACCAAAATATTAAACACAAACATTAAGAATTCAGATAACAATATAACATATAAAATTGTGTTGTCTGCAGACTTTAAGAGGAAAATGCTATTTTATGGATTAATTTTCTTCATTTATGTGAAGACTTAATTCCAGATTCAACTGAATACCAAGAAATGAGCAACTATACCTGAGAATTAAAAAAATAGAAGTTTTAAGATTCACAAAAAAATGAGTAAATATCATAAATTATCTCTGCACCTCAGAACCTCTAATCTCAATATCATTTTTAAAATTAGTATAAATATCAATTTTCATTTCAGATCAATTATGCCAACATTTTTTTCTTAATTATCAAGATATATGAACAACAAACTTATCAAAATAAATACTCCATTTTAAATAGCATATCAAAAAATAGAATCCAAATTAATGTGCAGAAAGCTGAGATAAGCCACACATTTAAATATTGTTGATGTGGCAGTACCATAAATTAGAAATTGTTTTAAAGGTGATTGGTAAAGTCATGAATGGTATTTTCCTTCTCTTGGGATCTCAGAATTGCTTTGAGCCTGCATTTTTCATCAGTTTTTTTTGTTTTCCTCCTAATAAAAGGAGAAATTTTGTCCCTATTTTACCATTATGTGTTTGGTATACAAATTTGAAGGAGAGGTCAGGAAAATAAAGTTTTATAGTTCGATATACCAGAGGAAGCAAGAAGACCTCATGAGTAAGATAAATTTTGGCCAGATGAAGTGACTGGATGTGACCCTTTGTGTACCTGAGCAAAAGTTAAATGTGTTGTACATTTGGGAAGGAAGATAAAATTACTTTAGGTAAGGGGAAGCCAGTCTGGGACAAAAGGAACAAGGAGTTTTAAAAAGTTCATATGTTATGCAACAATTTATGAGAGTGTCTTTCTCTCGAATCCCTACCAAGAATTCAAGCTCTGAGTCAACTGACAGCACAGGTATAATCAAGGAAGGGTGCTGGTGGTGGTGGTTTCATTACCAAGTTGTGCCTGACTCTTGCCACCCCACAGGCTGTAGCCATCCAGGCCCCTCTGTCTATGGAGTTTCCCAGCCTAGAATACTGGAGTGGATTGCCTTTTCCTTCTCTAGGGCATTTTCCAGACTCAGAGATTGAACCTGAGTCTCCTGCATTGCAGGCGATCTCCTGCATTGCAAGAGAATTCTTTACTGAGACACTGGGGAAGCCCAATCAAGAAAGGGTAGTATTTCTAAAATACCAAGAACTTTGAGAATAAACTGAGACTTTGGTTGATTAACTGATATTATGAGGACCCTAAGTAAAGACAGATAAATCAAGGCTCTTATAGGAATTGGCAACATGGTATTTTACCAAAAAAGACAGTGAAACACCACCTGCAACAGAAAATGAGAGTAGGTCTCTATATTATAATCAATGTAAACACAAATCAGGGCTTAGTAGTGGCTCAGCTGGTAAAAAATCCACCTGCAATGAGGCAGACCTGGGTTTGATCTGTGGTTGAGAGAACTGAGTGGTTACCCACTCCAGTATTCTGACCTGGAGAATTCCATGAACTGTATAGTTCATGGAGTCAGAAAGAGTCAGAAAGAGTCGGACATGACTGAGCAACTTTCATTTAAACATAAATCAAATGCAGAGGAAGTCTTCTGCAATCAATTGTTTAGGTCAAGTGTAAACCAAAAGACAGAGTTCAGTAGAAGACATCTGACAAAGTATTGATTCAGATGGAGAATAGTTTACTAATTCCTTAGTAAAAAGGAGAGATGATTAAATGAGTGCAATCCTTTTGCTGTCTTATAATTAGTTATATATGGAAGTGAACTATCAAACAACGGGAGATAAATGATATGGTATTGCATGATTACATCATGAGAGACAAGTACTTAATATTATGAATTCAAAGGAAGGAGACATCTTTATAGGTTTCTAAGCTGCAAAGAGAACTCAATTAAAAAAAAACAAAACAATTATGTGACTACATGGCACCTGAACAAAAAGTAGGGTATTATAGGTATAAAATGCTTTTAGGAAACAATCATTAGGACTTTCTTAGTAGCTATCTAGAGTTAAAATAATGAATCAACACAGATCTTTCTTTGACTTGTCTCTAGCACACAAAGGGTTTAGTATGGAACTTTTTGATTCTTAGACTCAAAAACACTGGACACAGACTGTTGTGAGTCTTAATAGAATGACATAGCATACTTGGGTCTAATCAAGGAATCCTATTTCCAGAAGGATAGAATAGGATTGGGTTGGTGTTTGTGTCAGCTCTTTAGTAGTTTGACAGGCTAACCTACAGAGGTAATGGCTGAAGAAAATGAGTGCTTTAATGAAGTTCTTTATATAAAGACCTTTCATTTTAGCTGTTAACATCCAGGGGGTAAAACACTTTCTTCTTTATAAGTCCTTTTGTAGACTCTGTCCAGAAGAGTAAAACTAGTCATTCAGCCTCAAGCATTTAATTTCTACCTCAAGAGCAGCATATGCTGCTGGGAATGCCCATTCAGCTAGAAACTATGGACCTAAAATTAGACTGGTAAATAAAATTTAATGTATAAGTAAGTCACTATTAAGGCACTGTGGAAAAATTGAATTCAGCCTTATTATATTCACAATATTTTCCCTAAACTAATCCCACTTAAAGATAGAAATAATCTATTGATTTTCTTTGTGTGTATTTTTTTTCCAGAGGCGATAGAAATACTGTTAGATTTAGCATAAAACATATCTGGATTTAATTCAGACTCCCTCTGTTCAGCTATTGTATGATATTCATTTATTCAGTGCTCATTGAAATAATATATTCCTACTAGAAAAACATAACAATTCCACCCCCCCCACCCAAGCATTATTCATTGTGAAGTGGGTAAAGAGGCAATGATTTCATGATCTGTTCTAGCAGTATTTAGTAAGTACCTACTCTAAGCTGAGAACTGCCCAAGACCTAGTGATAATGCTGTTTATTGACAAGACAGCCTTTCTGTGTGTAGTTTGCTTTCTCTGTTCATTAACAAATCAGTGACATGCTAAGGAACAGTGATTGATAAAAATTAGAACACCTTACTAGACCTGATTCAAATGTGTTCCTCCTTAGGGCTGAGTACTATTCATAATATATATGTATTGCAACTTCTTTATCCATTTATCTGTTGATGGATATCTAGGTTGCTTCCATATCCTGGCTATCATACATAGTGCTGCTGTGAACACTGGTGTACATGTGTTTTTTTCACTTATGGTTTTCTCAGGGTTTGTGCCCAGTTGTGGGATTTCTGTGTCATATAGTAGTTTTATTCCGAGTTTTTAAGGAATCTAATGTTCTAGCAAATATCCTCCAATGAAAAATAAAATTTGAAAAGTAATACAAAGCAAAAGAGCCATTAAAAGTATTGCATATGTCCAAAAATAAGATATGATACTATAAAACAGTTTTCTATTTTCCACATAAGAAAAGGCAACAAAAATAATTTTTGTATCCTGAAAAAAAATCAGATACTGCATACTTCTAATGCAGGATCAATCCATTTATTACATGAGCACATTAAATAGCACTATGTAAAATAATATTTTAACATAAAGTTATAGTTTTTTTCTACTCATATTTTATGAAGATATTTTCTCAAACTTTTCATGTGAATCCTAGATATCATGGTCTAGTCATCATGGTAGCTGCTTTATGAAGCAACTAACTCAGTTTTCTAAAGCACATCATTCTCACTTCTGCCTATTTTCCAAAATATAGTACTTAAAAAGTCTTGTACAATCCTGTCACTGGAAATTTTATACTAAGACATCATATTAAAATGACTGTTTTCTCTCTCATGCTATATTTTATATATGACTTTTCAAAAGTGATATTTAAGTGGGTTATTTTTGTTAGTATCCAACACTAATAATAATGAGGTCCTCAATTTATGAATAACTACTGATATATCATAAAGTGACTTTTTATTCTTCTTTTTTTAAACAAGTGCTATTATGTGACCCATGAAAAAGCATCCAGAATCAGAAATGATGAAAACTATTGCAAACAAATGCTTCTTCCTCAAAACTTTTTTTTTTCCTTCAAAATAGTAATTAAGTAAACAGTAAACTGGAAAAGTAGTTTGTGGTATAATAAATTCAAATATAAGATGATTCTTTTTCTCCAAGGCATATTTTGCAGAATAGTTTCCCCATAGGTTTACAGTCTGTATGGTACATGGTGATCAACCATCTCGCAGATAACTCTCTTCATCTGGCATCCTTTACAGAGGAGGCAATGTCTGAGTTGGGTTGTGGAAAATAAACATTAAAACCCGCACTGAGGACAAATGAGCTCAGAATCATGATTGTGCACAATTAGACCACAAACTACAAACACCTTTCTGAAGAGGGGGCCTCAGGTTTCAGGGCAGGGATTGCAGGGGAGAAGTGGAGTGGAACAGGAGGAGGCAACTCAGAGAGTTGCTCTTACTCTTACACTTACTGTGTCATAAATTTAGCTTTCTCCTCATCGTCACAAAATAGGGAATTGCTGAAGGATTTTATACCAAGAACTAACATGACCTGACTGATGTGTGGGAAGGTGAAAGGAGATATTTAAAACTGTAGGCAGTGAATTAACAGGAATAACCCAAACAAAAGATTACAAAGGATGAAATCAGTGTTTGACAGTAGATACAGGAAAGGGCAAAGAAAGACTATGAATATTTGATGGTATTCTATGAATATTAAGTAATATTTATTGGGATATTGAAGGGAATACTGAAGCAGGGGATATTGAAATAGAACTCAAAATAGTAGCTTAACCTTTACTGACTTTAGAGTGTTTTGTTTTGTTCTTTGTCATCTGTAAAACAGTGATTCTAATGTTGACTTTACAATGTTTCGATTCAGTTCAGTTGCTCAGTTGTGTCTGACTCTTTGTGACCCCATGAATCACAGCAGGCTACGCCTCCCTGTCCATCACCATCTCCCAGAGTTCACTCAGACTCATGTCCATTGAGTCAGTGATGCCATCCCGCCATCTCATCCTTGGTCATCCCCTTCTCCTACTGCCTCCAATCCCGCCCAGCATCAGGGTCTTTTCCAATGGGTCAACTCTTAGCATGAGGTGGCCAAAGTATTGGAGTTTCAGGTTCAGCATCAGTCCTTCCAATGAACACTCAGGACTGATCTCCTTTAGGATNCCCTTCTCCTCCCACCTTCAATCTTTCCCAGCATCAGGGTCTTTTCAAATGAGTCAGTTCTTCACATCAGGTGGCCAAAGTATTGGAGTTTCAGCTTCAGCATCAGTCCTTCCAATGAATATTCGGGACTAATTTCCTCTAGGATTGATTGGTTGGATCTCCTTGCAGTCCAAGAGACTCTCAAGAGTCTTCTCCAACACCACAGTTCAAAAGCATCAATTCTTCAGCATTCAGCTTTCTTTATAGTCCAACTCTCACATCCATATATGACTACTGGAAAAACCAAAGCTTTGACTAGACCGACCTTTGTTGGCAAAGTAATGTCTCTGCTTTTTAATATCTTGTCTAGGTTGGTCACAGCTTTTCTCCCAAGGAGGAAGCGCCTTTCAATTTCATGGCTACAGTCACCATCTTCAGTGATTTTGGAGCCCCCAAAATAAAATCTCACTGTTTCCATTGTTTCCCCATCTATCTGCCATGAAGTGATGGGACAACTAAATATATTTATAAGGAACTTAGCACACAGCTTGGCTCACAGCAGCTGAAATACATGATAGCTCTTGTTGCTTTTCAAAATTAAAAAAAATATCATATAGTTTTATTATTTGACTGTGTCCAGTCTTAGCTGCAGCTCTTGAGAAATTTAGTTGCGGCATTCAAACTTTTAGTTACAGCATGTGGGATCTAGTACCCTGAACAGGGATAGAACCCAGGCCCTCTGCACTGGGAGTGCGGAGTCTTAGCCCCTGGACCACCAGGGAAGTCCCCGCTCTTATTTTTATGNAAATTTAGTTGCGGCATTCAAACTTTTAGTTACAGCATGTGGGATCTAGTACCCTGAACAGGGATAGAACCCAGGCCCTCTGCACTGGGAGTGCGGAGTCTTAGCCCCTGGACCACCAGGGAAGTCCCCGCTCTTATTTTTATGAACCTGGCTTCAATTCAGTTTTGCAAACATCTGATGAGTACTTGCTGTGGGAGGGGCCTGGAGGAGCTCACATAGGGAAGCAGACATGTGCATGAGCCATTCGCAGAGAAGGCGTCTACGGTAAGCGGTGTGCTGCTGGCATAGACGGAGGGCTTTGAGAGGATAATGGGCAAAGGAGTGAATTCTTGTCAGGGTGACCTATGTGGCAAGATTTTTATTTCTAGATTAAATTTGAAACACAGGGAACTGCACAGATCTTAAATGTACAATGCAATGAATTCAGACAAATGTTCACACTCGTGTAACCACCGTCAGAATTAAGGTAGAGGATCTCTCCATACTCAAGAGCCCCTATGCACCCCTCCCCTTCCAATCAAACCCTAATCCCCAAAGGCAACCACAGCTCTGATTGGTTTTTTGTTTCCCACAACAGATTCAGTTCAGTTCAGTCGCTCAGTCATGTCTGACTCTTTGTGACCCCATAAATCGCAGCACACCAGGCCTCCCTGNTCAGTATCCTATCGTTTTGCCTTTTCATATTGTTCATGGGGTTCTCAAGGCAAGAATACTGAAGTGGTTTTCCATTCCCTTCTCCAGTGGACTACATTTTGTCAGAACTCTCCACCATGACCCGTCCGTCATGGTGATGACCATTGTATCTACTACTGCAGTCAAGAATCCCTTAGAAGAAATGGAGTAGCCATCATAGTCAACAAGAGTCCAAAATGCAGTACTTGGGTGCAGTCTCAAAAATGACAGAATGATTTTTGTTCATTTCCAAGGCAAACCATTCAATATCACTGTAACCCAAGTCTATGCCCCGACCGGTAATGCTGAAGAAGCTGAAGTTGAATGGTTCTATGAAGACCTACAAGACCTTTTAGAAATAACACACCCAAAAGTTGTCCTTTTCATTATAGGGGACTGGAATGCAAAAGTAGGAAGTCAAGAAACACCTGAAGTAACAAGGAAATTTGGCTTTGGAGTACAGATGAAGCAGGGCAAAGTCTAATAGAGTTTTGAGAAGAGAACGTACCAGTCATAACAAACACCCTCTTCCAACAACACAAGAGAAGATTCTACACATGGACATTACCAGATGGCCAACGCCAAAATCAGATTGATTATATTCTTTGCAGCCAAAGATGCAGAAGCTCTATACAGTCAGCAAAAACAAGACTGGGAGCTGACTGTGACTCAGATCATGAACTCCTTGTTGCCAAATTCAGACTTAAATTGAAGAAAGTAGGGAAAACCACTAGACCATTCAGGTATGACNATATATATATATATATATATATTTCTGTTTATTATCTGTATCCTCTACTTTATTATAGACTACTTGAAGTCAAGGTCATTTCTTATTATATTATCAAAGTCAAGAACTTACTATGTCTTGGGCATAGTAGGCATTCAGTATCGTTAAATGTTTAATTTTTTTGAACAATAGGTTTCAAAATGACTGTCGTCATGGCTTATATCCTTCTTTACCACTAAATTAGAAATAAAGCTTTGTATAACTTGATATTTTGTATCATAATAAACTGTCTACATTGAGTAATATAGTGTTCACTAATAGAAAATGGATAATTGTCAGCCTTCAGGCCTTAAAAGAACTACATTTCCTATGTAAATAGTTACCATTTCAAGTATTTAAGTGTGAACATTAGTGTAAGGTAGAAAACTGAAAGTGCTGGAAACAAATTAAAGGACTTCTTAAAATACTGATCCTAATTCAGACTGAATGAGGCTCTGAAAGTATGTAACGGACTATGAAAACTGCATTCAAAATTAAACCAATAACTATTTTGGTGTTTAACAAAGGTTGATGTTTGCTTTGAAGCATTATAACAGCAATATAATATAATGAATATAAATAGAAATGAGGTGTCTGAAATCTAGAAAACAGTTACCCCATTTGTTAGGTAATAATTAAATTCCTGTGTGTCACTGAGTCTAAAAAGTTATTGGTTTTATACTGAAATCAGCATATTTACACAGCTTTCCAACTCTAGTCAAAGAGCTACAAAGACTGTTAATTTATAAAACTCAGTAAGTGAAACTTCTGTCAGAGAAGTATTGGAGGTGACTTTATTTTTTTTGTTTTTGGAGATTTTTGTTCCCAAATTGAGAATTTTCCTGAATTTGATGGCTATGTTCTAAATTTATATTTCTTGAATTAAAAAAAATAGAAATATGATTTATGAATAAGTAAATTTAATCATTATTTGCCTGCTTACAATTCTCGAAATTTCTCCATGTTCTACCAAACTATCAAGCAGCAGTTCCACTACATGATTATTCATGTTTTAACATAAACTCCAAAAAAGTTAAACTTGCTATTTTCATACCATACTGCTACACTGATTCTCCCCATCTCCTTTTTTGGGGAAGGAAATTTCATCTACTACTTGTTTGGATCTTAAATGCCTGAAAGTGTTCACTGATGGAGCTGTTGCAGGAAGGGTCACCCCTTCCAGGGCCCGAAACTGGGCTCTTGTCTAACACTCGGAAATGAACTGTCCAAAGAGACACATGGGCTGACAAAGCAAGAGATTGTATTGGGAAAGGGCACCCGGGTGGAGAGCACTAGGGCAAGGGAACCCAGGAGAACAGCTCTGCCACATGGCTTGCAGTCTTGGGTTTTATGGTGATGGGATTAGTTTCTGGGTTGTCTTTAGCCAATCATTCTGACTCAGTGTCCTTCCTGGTGGTGAATGCCTTGTTCAGCCAAGATGGATGCCAGAGAGAAGGATTCTGGGAGGTGGTCAGACATGTGGTGTCTCCTTTTGACCTTTCCTGAACTCTTCCCGTTGGTGGAGGCTTATTAGTTCGCTGTTCCTTACCAGGATCTCCTGTCGTGAAACAACTCATGCAAATGGTTACTATGGTGCCTGGCCAGGGTGGGCAGTTCAGTCAGTGTGCTTCCCCTAACAGCTGCACATCTTTCTCCTGTGTTCATACTGCTCTTTGCAAATAACTCTACTCTATGAGCTCTGGGAACAAATGTGTGCTGTGAATGCCCTCAATTGCTACTTCCTGACAGCCCCTTCTAAGAGATTGTCCACAACCAAGCCTTTTGAGGACTATTACTGTACTAGGTATGGGCTTGTCTGGTGGCTCAGATGGTAAAGAATCTGCCTGCAATGCAGGAGACTGTGGTTCGATCCCTGGGTCAGGAAGATCCCCTATAGAAGGGAACGCACTCCAGTATTCTTGCCTGAGGAATTCCAAGGACAGAGGAGCCTACAGTCCTACCTGGGCTCAGTCCTACAGTCCTACAGTAGCCTACAGTTTGCTACAGTCCACGGGGTCACAAAGAGTCAGACAGGACTGAGTAACTAACACACATTGTTCTAGGTAATTGCTCTTGGTGGGTCAGTGGGCTCAAAGAAACGCTGACATACAATCTTACCTCTTTCAGGAATATGGGTTTCAGTTACTTTATTATTGAGAAGAATGTGAACATCATGGGATAATGAGGTTAGATATAACCAGCTGCAGTTTAAAGTAATAAGATAGCAATAGATAAATAAATAAAGGAGAGGAGACAATCTACAAAGATTTGAAGGAAAAGAACATAATTTTAGAGAGCAAAGTTAAATGTGTTTGTAGCATATGTCTCCAGCTAAACTGGTTAATACATGACTACGGTATCTTAGTATATTTGCACTTATAAGACTAAGCATTGAGCTTAGATAAAGACTAAATTCCCAATATATTTTAAACTAGATCTGGACTAAAAATCAGGGATGAAACTTTAATAAAACTAGGACTGATATCCCTATTTGCATATTGTGATCAATTAATGATGTGGATCCTATTAATTTAATCTGTATCAGATAATTTGATCACACTGAAACGATTCCTTTAAAGAAATTTCAAGCAAAGCAATGTGAGTTTATAATAGCTTAAATCGTCGTGTCACTGAAAGGGAAAACACTTGAAGTCTGAGTGTCACTGAAAATTTCCTTTTAGGATATTCAAACTAATCATCTTTGTTAGTATGAATTTTTGTGTGCTTTGCTTTCTAATGCAAAAAATGAAAGCTTCCAGCACATTTTTTTCCTCAGAATTCTAAAGCATCAGTGATTCACTGAAATGTGAGGAAGAAAGCCCAAAGCTACTTAGCTTTACAAATTTTTCATATTTTTACATTTTGGCTTCAGGATAGTTGTCAGAAGGCATGTTAAAAATACAAAACAAACAAAAACATTAAAAAAAAAAACTGCCTTCAAACAAGACAAAAATCACAGTAGTAGAATAATTAAAGTTAGAAAACCATGAAGGAAGAAGAACTCTATGTAAGCAACATACTGAAGATGGAAAGGCATTCATTGAATCATAACTGACATAGCAGATTAAACACATCTAACAGTTAGGGATTGGATGCCAATTAAAACGAGGCAATTTCCAAGACAGAAGTCCAGAAAGACTCAGCAATTTTTGCACCTCATACCCGAAGTTCAAGGTATGGGATAGACTGAAAATAAATGTATTTTTTGATGGTTTATGTAAGGAGAAAAAAAAAAGTTTGGTCTCAGAAAATGTTTACTTCCCTTGCATTAAAAGAAGTACTGAACAGCAATCCGTATCAAGGCTGCAAAGAACAAAGAGCTGAATTTAGGGTTTTAGGCTGTGCAATTTGGGAGACACAGATTCAGTAAAAACTGAAAGAATGTTCTGGGCAAGAGAAGTCAGGGGCTGATAAGAACAAAAACTTAAGGTTGTTAAACTTAACTGGCAGAAATTGTGATTAACTCTGATGCAAGTGAGGAAATACTTGTTCTTAAAGAATCTTAAGTTATTTTAGAGTAAGGATTGAGTAAAGTATTTGAGTTTCTGGAGCAATGGGCAGATATTCTGGATGCTTGTGTTAAAATAATCAGTAGTCAAAAAGTCAGATTCCATCCAAGATGAGGTATGCATAAGTCCCACTTCCTCAATGGCTTCTTGGGTCCATTTCAGAGAGCCATTTGTTTCCCAGAAGAAAAGCAAAACAAAAGAGGCTCTGCATGCAATGGAACCAGGAAGAGATGATGATTTGGGGATGGCATTTAACTTCCCCTTGAAATAAAAATCAAAATATTTAATTGTAATATTCAAAGCTTTTTTCCTCCTGCACAAGTCATGGATGATTATCACAATTATCTTGATCTTAAAATAATAATGAAAAAAAATTCTTCTCTAAATAAAAACAGCTGTCCAAGAAGTGAGAATGTGTGAGCTCATGAAAACAGGTGATCTTACATAAAAGACAATGCTATTGACTAGTTGATGCTGGCTTTATTTGCAATTGAAAAATAACCTGAGCTCAAAAGGGTTCTGTACTCAGTCACTATCAGTTCAGTTCAGGTGCTCAGTCATGTCTGACGCTTTGCAACCCCACGAATCGCAGCACACCAGGCCTCCCTGTTCATTACCATCAATCTGAGTTCACTCAAACTCACGTCCATTGAGTCTGTGATGCCATCCAGCCATCTCATCCTCGGTCATCCCATTCTCCTCCTACCCCCAATCCCTCCCAGCATCAGAGTCTTTTCCAATGAGTCAACTCTTTGCATCAGGTGGCCAAAGTACTGGAGTTTCAGCTTTAGCATCATTCCTTCCAAAGAAATCCCAGGGTTGATCTCCTTCAGAATGGATTGGTTGNTTCTGACCAGTGTGAGATGGCATCTCATTGTGGTTTTGATTTGCATTTCTCTGATAATGAGTGATGTGGAGCATCTTTTCATGTGTTTGTTAGCCATTTGTATGTCTTCTTTGGAGAAATGTCTGTTTAGTTCTTTGGCCTATTTTTTGATTGGGTCATTTATTTTTCTAGAATTGAGCTGCAGGAGTTCTTGTATATTTTTAAGATTAATTCTTTGTCAGTTGCTTCTTTGCTATTTTCCCCCATTTTGAAGTCTATCCTTTCACCTTGCTTAGATTTTCCTTTGTTGTGCAAAAGCTTTTAAGTTTAAGTAGGTCCCATTTGCTTATTTTGGCTTTCATTTCCATTACACTAGGAGGTGGGTCATAGAGGATCTTGCTGTGATTTATGTGAGAAAGTGTTTTGCCTGTTTTCTTCTAGGAGTTTTATCATTTCTGGATCAGATTTTTAATCCATTTTGAGTTTATTTTTGTGTTTGGAAAAGAAGTAAAACNTTATTTTGGCTTTCATTTCCATTACACTAGGAGGTGGGTCATAGAGGATCTTGCTGTGATTTATGTGAGAAAGTGTTTTGCCTGTTTTCTTCTAGGAGTTTTATCATTTCTGGATCAGATTTTTAATCCATTTTGAGTTTATTTTTGTGTTTGGAAAAGAAGTAAAACTCTCACTGTTTGCAGATGACATGATCCTCAAAGACACCACCAGAAAATTACTAGTGCTAATCAATGACTATAGTAAAGTCAGGATATAAAATTATCACGCGGAAACCCCTTGCATTCCTATACACTAACAATGAGAAAACAGAAAGAAATTAAGGAAACAATCACCATTGCAATGAAAACAATAAAATAGGAATAAATCTACCCAAAGAAATAAAAGACCTATATATAGAAAACTGTAAAACACTGATGAAAGAAATCAAAGATGACACAGATAGATGGAGAAATATACCATGTTCGTGGATTGGAAGAATCAGTATAGTGAAAATGAAGATACTACCCAAAGCAATCTATAGATTCAATGCAACCTCTAACAAGCTATCAACTGTATTTTTCACAGAACTAGAACAAATAATTTCA
>SJYV01011416.1:0-29350 GCA_006410875.1 Neotragus pygmaeus | reverse complement strand
ACAAAAAAAAAAAAAAAAAAAATTTCAAAAATTGTTATGAAAAAAAAAAAAAAAAAAAAAAACAAAAAAAACCTGAATAGCCAAAGCAATCTTGAGAAAGAATGAAACTGGAGTAATCAACCTACCTGACTTCAGACTATACTACAAAGCTACAGTCATCAAGACAGTATGGTACTGGCCCAAAGACAGAAATATAGATCAATGGAACAAAACAGAAAGTCCAGAGATAAATCCACACACCTATGGATACCGTATCCTTGACAAAGGAGGCAAGAATATCAAATTTTTCCAGGCAACCAGAGCCTTAAGGAAAGTTAACTTCCTGTGCTGTGCATTCAAATGCAATGTCTGAGCAAACACCTAGGCTCTCATGTCCCACCATTTCCTCTTCCTAAATCTTTACTTCCCCAATCCTTAACTAGTCCAAGGGCCACGGTGGGATTAACTAATCTAGGCCCAGAGCGCCCAACTGTAGATACTAAGGTGTTTAGGAGGTTTCACTCTCACGATGGAGACTGGAGCTTGAAACTTAGTACCAGCCAAAGTGGAAGTTAATTGACTAATGCTTTCCAAGGTTCTCCAGGTCTTGATCTCACTCAGACTCTGTCCAAGCCAGAGTCAAGTAGACAGTAGAGATATTTAAAGAGGCTCAATTAAGCACCCTGCTGGACTGTCTCAACCCCACCTCAGTCCTTCCCAGGGACCCAAGCCTGCTCCAGAATTGGAATAGAACCTAAAGTTAGGGAGGTTGANGAGAGAAGTACAGATAACTAAATTTACTACTGTGAAATTAGCAGTCACTACAATTTTAAACATATATTCAGTCAGTGATGTAAATTCTGAAACAAATCACAACAAAGTATGCGCCTTTACTGGGGGAAATAACTAAATGTGCCAAAAAAATTAGAAAACATTAATGAAAAATAATTTAATTACCAGAATCTGGAAAACTTGATTTCCCTACCACTCCTTCACAGTTTATGTAAAATAGCAGAACCTAATTTGTTTTTCAAATGCATATATAAGATAACATATGAAAATGACACTCTCTAGATGCCTTGCAGGGGGTGGGGGGGAAGAAAGTTTAAAACCACTAGCCAGAAAAAGATTTACTAGAGCATGAATACCAAACCAGTTTTTCTGAGACAGACAGACTGACAGACACAACACACACACATACACACAGATTAACTTTGGCAAAATAAGATACTTTGTAGTTTGTGGTAAAGCACACTTATAAGATTGGCATCATACTATTCTATTTAATCATTTTACATTTTAAAGAACTGTGTGTGGAAAAGAGTGGAGAGTGTTATATATTTGTAGGAAAAAACTCAAGCGAAATAACTGGGTCAACAAAAAAGAGAAACTTCACTTGGACCTGAACCAGAAATTTCTTTGGAACTCAAGTTCTTTGAGCTCCTTAGCTTCCAGTGACTGTTTTGATTTCTTATCGAATAGACATAAGTTTTTCAAAACAGTTTGTTCTCAGTGAAGTTTGCTGTGGGATTCTAAAGCCTTTGTTCAATTTAGTTCATTGCAATTAACTTTTAAATCTTCCATTAATACCTACAAAAATCATACTACTGCTGTTGCTGGAATCTTCAGAAACACATTTCAACATTAAAATAAACTGAAAATATGAATTAAGGAAGGTTTCAGAAATGCACAGAGAAGATTAAATATCCACTTAGGGTGACTGTCCCTCAAATACTAATTCCTGTTTGCAAAAATCTCTGACAATTTGTTGGACTGCAATATCACCTACTTGATCACATGTAGTGGACTGTTCAGTAATAAAATTAGTGTACATAATCTCATGTCAACTCTATATTTCTATTAATTTGAATTGAAACTTAAATGTTCATTGGAAATGTTCTTCAGTCAACAAGACATGAAATTGCTATGGTCATACAGTCATAGGAGGTGGTTTGAAAAAAACTACAAATGTCCAAATTTGAGATCTGACATGATAAAAATAGTGACAATTTATCATAACACACTAAATCTAATCAAATATATTATAAGCACATAGTGAGTTTTAAGAGAGAAGAAGGAGAAGAAACAAAAACAAAAGTTAAAAAACCCTGCTGGCTAATAAGTGTAGAAAATGTGAATTATAAAATCACCATTTTGAAATCCCTTGCCATAAAACTAATTTTAGCCAGAGTCACCACTAGATGCTAAAATCTTTGAAAGGAATGTTGGAGAGAATGCTATTTAATGATTATAAGTGTATCACTTGAGAGATTATTTGGTAATACATGGGGGGAAATGATTGTTCAGAATCAATGGAGACCTGTTATTCAACATCTTATCTAAGTGACCTAAGTTATCATCACCATAAAGGTAAAACCTGTCTTTGTGCCTAAGGAGTGTCCTTGCCACACAAAACTCTTCAATTTGTATTCGGTCATGAGGGAACAACCTGACAATATCCTGAATATGGACTATATTTCAAGGTACTCAGTGTAGCCTTTCGAATAAATTAATTCTACTTAGAAATAGATGACCAGAGGGGCTGATCTAGATCAAAAGACATTAAAGATAATTAACAACAAACACAGTGGGCATATCTTGTTTGGCTTGTACTTTAGAAAAGTAGGACGAGAAGAAATGAAGGAGAAGGAGGAGAAACAGCAGCAGCAGCTGTTGCTATAAAAGGCATTTAAGGCTGATTTGAGTAAATAATCTAAATTATATTCCAATATCATTGTTAATTTCCAATAGAATTATAGATAATCTCCTTATATATGATAATGCATATATGAAGTAGGTATGTGATATATTTTAAGGTTTCCCAGGTGGTTCAGTGGTAGAGAATCCTGCCAATGCAGGCCACACAAGGGACACATATTCAGTCCCTAGGTCAGGAAGTTCCCCTGGAGTAGGAAATGGCAACCCACTCCAGGATTCTTGCCTGGGAAGTCCTAAGGATAGAGGAGCCTGACAGGCTACAGTATGTGCTTGTATGCTAAGTCACTTCAGTTGTGTCTGACTCTTTGCAACGCTATGGACTGTAGCCCTCCAGGCTCCTCTGTCCATGGGATTCTCCAGGCAAGAATACTGGAGTGGGTTGCCATTTTCTTCTCCAGGGGACCTTCCGGACCTGGGGATCAAACCAATGTCTCTTATGTCTCCTGCATTGTCAAGAAGGTACTTAGCAGTAACACCAACTGGGAAGCCCTATGGTGCTACAACTCCCTGTGTCACAAAGAGTCAGACAGGACTGAGTTTCTGAGTACACACACACACACACATATAATATATATATCTATGCAGAAAAACAATCTTATGCTTAGAAAACACATACTGAAATATTTGTAGTTTAAATGTTATGAATTCTACAACATTCTTTTAAATTTATATATATATATATATATAGTGGCTGAATTTTCAAAAAAGAGATGTGTGTGTATAAAGACTAAAATATGGCAAATTTTGATAAAGCATATGTATAATGATGTCATTATGCTGCCCTTTTGAGTCATTTGAATATTTAAAACCATTCGAATTAAATTTGATAATGCTATATACATATAATTATAAAAATACAATAAATTATAAAAATATATTAATAAAATACAAGTATTATATGTGTTTGAAATTGAGTAAAATGCAACTATTGTTTTTTAATCCATTTAACAATAATATACATATCAGCAACTTTGCTATTTTAGTATTTAGTCTCTGTTTCCTCTGTATTTTGTGATATACTCACAAATATATTAAGTCCAATAATTGAGTACTTATATATCTTCTTAAGTATATTTGCTGTATAAAATTTCTGTAGACTTCTTTTAAACAAATATTTAAAAGAGTAGAAATAGTATGGTTAATCAGAGTTTTTGTATTTTTAAAGTACTCAAACATATAGTTTGTTAATACTGTAGATAGCTGATTCGACTTTCTTAATGACCATGTTTTTTTCTCTTCACCAATGAAAAGTAAAAAAAATAACTAAAATAATAAAGTAATAAAAGATGAAAATCAAAGAACATAGAAAAGAATCTACAGACACTTGACTATGTAGAGCAATATGCACATTCTATTTATTATCAAAATTGAATAGTGATATAGCCAAAGCCCCAGTAGAATGTAAAACCTAAGATGTGAGTAGATATCAAGTAAGTAGAATAAGTTATCAGTCAAGAATGACAGATACATGTAGCTATTTCATTGTTTATATATCATCTCTGTGCCAAGGAAATAAACGTGCTTTTTTTGTGTGGGATTATGATTTTCTTATTTATTTTGACAACTCTCCTAGAAAATTTCCCTTGAAGCAACAGTCTATTCTTTCTAAAATTTCTGACCCTATTTGCTCTGTGACGATCTCTGAGTATAAAATTATCAAGCCCATGCATGAAAAAGCTAGTAGGGCTTCTCAGTATTGACTTCCAACTTTAATGCACTCTAAATTTTTACTTGTTAATCTTGTCTGTTCCACACAGTGTTCATAGTCCATGGGCATCAATATTTTAATTCTCCTTTGTTGTAAATAGCAATAGAATCTATTTTCTCAGTCATCACTGGATTAATTCTATAACTCCTCTTTGCCATGTCATAGTTCTGATTTCAACCTTAACCAATACCTTATTAAAACTGAACAAAACTGGTAGGTTTAAATTCTCAGCCGAGTGTTCCAAGGTCCTGCATTATTGATCTCTGTTTACAGATAAACACCTCATATTTTTCTTCTAAAAATTTACTCCATATGAATATTTTCCTTTTGTTCTGGCTTCCCTTCTCAACACATTACTGCATATTTTCACTTATTTTTGGTAATAACTCATGCCCTCCTCTTGGTCTCACTTCTTACTGTTAAATATTTAAAGAGAAGCCAATTTTTGCAATTGTGAAAATTTCTCAAAACATTTGAAGCCTGATCCTATGTATTTTCACTCATACTAATCGATTTTATTTATTATTGCTGGTCTTATTCAAATGCATATTATCAGGAATTTCATAATATTATCAGGAAAACATTCTTCAGTTTTATCAGAAAAAAAAAAAAATGCCTTCAATTTTTACCTAAATTCTACATTGCTTATTGGTGGTAGTGGTGATATTCAGTTATTTAATCATGACTAATTCTCTGGGACCCCATGGACTGTGGCCTGACAGCCTCCTTAGTTCTNTATCAGAAAAAAAAAAATGCCTTCAATTTTTACCTAAATTCTACATTGCTTATTGGTGGTAGTGGTGATATTAAGTTATTTAATCATGACTAATTCTCTGGGACCCCATGGACTGTGGCCTGACAGCCTCCTTAGTTCTTGGGATGTCCCAGGCAAGAATACTGGAGTGGGCTGCCATTTCTTTCTCCAAAGGATCTTCCTGGCCCAGGAATCAAACTTGTGTCTCCTGTACTACAGGCAATTCTTTATCATTGAACCATCTGGGAAGCCCATATTGCTTATTAAGTTAGGCATACTCATTCCCCAAGCCTCTCATTTCACTTTATAAACATCTCATTTACTGTTTCAAATATACCATGTTATGCATATTCCCTCCTGACTATACATTTCCAGGAATAAAGGCCATATTTCCATTAAATATACTCTTTGCTATTTGCATTCTTCACTGTTGTTGTTTAGTTGCTAAGTTGTGTCGGACTCTTTAGGACATCATAGACTGCAGTGTACCAGGTTTCCCAGTCCTTCATTATCTCCCAGGAGTTTCCTCAAATTCGTGTGCTCTGATTTGGTGATACTATCTAAGCATTTTTTCCTCTGCTATCCCCCTTCTCCTTCAATATTTGCCTTCAATATTTCCCAGCATAAGTATATTTTCCCATGAGTTGCTCTTCGCATTAGGTGGCCAAAGTATTGGAGATTCAGCCTCAGCATCAATCCTTCCAACAAATATTCAGGGTTGATTTCCATTAGGATTGACTGGTATGATCTCCTTGAAGTCCAAGGGACTCTCAAGTGTCTTTTCCAGCACCACAATTCAAAATCATCGGTTCTTTGGCGTTCAGTCTTCTTTATGATGCAACTATTGCATCCATACATGACTCCTGGAAAAATCATGGTTTTGACTACGTGAACATTTGTTGGCAAAGTGATGTCTCTGCTTTTTAATATTCTGTCTAGGTTTGTCATAGCTTTTCTTCCAAGGAGCAAGTGTTTTTAATTTCATGGATGCAGTCACTATCTACAGTGATTTTGGAGGCCAAGAAAATAAAATCTGTAATTTCTTCCACTTTTTCCCCATCTATTTGCCATGAAGTGATGGGACTGGATGCCTTGATCTTTGTTTGTTTGTTTGTTTTTTAATGTTGAGTTTCAACCCAGCTTTCTCGATCTTTTCTTTCATCCTCATAAATGGGCTCTTTATTTCCTTTTTCAATTTCTGCCTTTATAGTGTTATCATTTACATATCTGACACTGTTGATATTTCTCCCAGCAATCTCGATTTCAGCTTATGCTTCATCCAACCTGGCATTTCACATGATGTGCTCTGCATATATATTAAATAAGCAGGGTGACAATATCTACTTAATACAAAATATGTTCTTAAAAACAAAAGTGTTCTGGAAGAATGATCTCATCTAATCTCTAGTTATACAGTATTTTAAGAGGAAAAAATTTTTTTCTTATCATATGGTAATACAATATATCATCTAAACTCTTCTGCATCATTATAGTGCTTCTAATGAATTGATTTTTGATATAGCAACATGGGCAGATAAAGTTATTTTTACTTTAGAAAATCAGTCAGTTCAGTTCAGTCGCTCAGTCATTTCCAACTCTTCGCGGCCCCATGGACTGCAGCACCCAAGGGTGCCCTGTCCTTTGCCAACACCCCAAGTTTACTCAAACTGATGTCCACTGTCAGTGATTCCATCCAACCATCTCATCCTCTGTTGTCCCCTTCTCCTCCTGCCTTCAATCTTTCCCAGCATCAGGGTATTTTCAAATGAGTCAGTTATTCATATCAAGAGGCCAAAGTATTGTAGTTTCAGCTTTGGCATCAGTCCTTCCAATAAATATTCAGGACTGATTTCCTTTAGGATGAACTAGTTGGATCTCCTTGCAGTCCAAGGGACTCTCAAGAGTCTGCTCCAACACCATAGTTCAAAACCATCAATTCTTCAGTGCTCAGCTTTCTTTATAGTCCAATTCTCACATCCATACATGACTAATGGAAAACTAAATGGACTTTGTTGGCAAAGTAATGTCTCTGCTCTTAAATACATGGTCTAGGTTGGTCATAACTTTTCTTCCAAGGAGCAAGAGTCTTTTAATTTCATGACTGCAATCACCACTTGCAGTGAGCCCCCCAAAATAAAATCTGTCACTGTTTCCCCATCTATTTGCCATGAAGTGATGGGAAATTTTTTTCTGAACACTTTACTAATAACTCTATGTTTACATTCAGATGGAGCAATATCCTGTCCAATAAGAATATATAAACAGCAACAATCAGTCTGTGATGAACAAATGAATTTAATATAGAATCAAGTAATCATCTGTCTCTATNACTGGATGCCATGGTCTTAGTTTTCTGAATGATGAGTTTTAAGCCAACTTGTTCACTCTCCTTTTTCACTTTCATCAAGAGATCTTTAGTTCTTACTTTAGAAAATAGTGTGGCTTTAATCATATCAACTCTACTTTTCTATTCCGATTCAGAAGGACTACAAACAAAAGAAAATTTTTTCTGAACACTTTACTAATAACTCTATATTTACATTCAGATGGAGCAATATCCTGTCCAATAAGAATATATAAACAGCAACAATCAGTCTGTGATGAACAAATGAATTTAATATAGAATCAAGTAATCATCTGTCTCTATAAATATAAAAGAAAAATAATAATCGCATTTCAGACATGTCTAAGACTCAACTCTATTTTTGTTACATTTTAGCAGTGCTAGTCTCAGTATATAAAGGCATAAAAAGTTGTGGTTATAATCCAGTCATTATTTAACTCCTTCTGTATATGAATCATTGCAATATTTTTGCCAAATTAAATTGTGGAGTCATGATCTAGATTATGTTAAAATCTAAGATATTTTCTAGATCTAAATAAACTATTAAAAAGAGCAAGAGATATTTCCTTTAGTGTGATAGTATTAAGTTGATCTGAAAGAATAACTTATCTCAAAGTTGTAATTAAAGTTTTAAAATTATCTGGAATAATTTACACCCACGCATTTGGTCATAGACACTCTGCAAACTTTTATGAGGTAATTTCACTGATATTTATTGGAGCATGTCTATTGAAAATTTCATCTTTATTTTTATTACAGACAGTACTATCAGAAAAAAAATGCATTTAAATGAATGTCAGTGACTTTACATTTAAAGCTGTACAATTTTTCTATTGTAATCCTTAGTAACATTAGTGTTATATTTAAAGTAAAAATATTCATCGTGAATAAACCCACGCCAAAGATGTGAAAATTGAGTATTAAACAAACTTTCAATAATTTTAATATAATATTTTAAAAAGTATATTTTTTCAATGTAGCTTTTTCATTTCTTCACTTTTATTGTTTATTAAAGTCTTACAAATTTATTTATTTTTAATTGATAGATAATTGCTTTACAATACTGTGTTGGTTTCTGCCATACATCAGCGTGAATCAGCCATAGAAATGCATATGTCCCCTCTCTCTTGAACCTCCCTCACACCTTTCACCCCTTCCCACCACTCTAGGTTGTTACAGAGCCCATATTTTTGCCATTTTAAGTTTTATATTTATTTAAGATTTTTTTTTGTGTGTGAAAAGATAATTATAAAATGTTTGGGAATATTGGTCATGAGAATCTGTATCCCAGCTTATTTATCCTGGATCTACTATAACAGTTCATGTTATGAAAGAAAACTTTTTAAGATTTAAGATGTCTGAACCACTTCACAGATTCAGAGAGGTTGGCCATAGTAACAAAGCATCAGTCGTGAAGTTGCTCAGTCGTGTTCGATTCTTTGCAGTCCCATGGACTGTAGCCTACCAGGCTCCTCCATCTATGGAATTTTCCAGCCAAGAGTACTGGAGTGGGTTTCCATTTCCATAACACCCCTTATTATTGTTGTATTATTCATTTCTGAATTTTCTCTAGTTGCTCTTCCAGCTCCTCCAAGTTCAGTCACTCCAAATAAACATCCCTGTAGTTGCTCCCTCTAGGCTACCAAAAGATTAACTTTTACATTTTACTTGATTTCTTAGCAGTATTTGACATCTTTTGATCATTTACTCCTCTAAACATTCTTTTCTTAGCTCCCATAATATAACACTTAGATTTTTAAACGTGTTTTTATTTTGTCTGTTTTGGCTCTCTCTTTCTCTGGCTTCCAGTTCCAACTTTCTTGATGACTTCTCCTCTACCTGACTCATGAATGCCTCCCTTAATGTAGGTCTATCTTTTATTATCTAATAATCTTTCTTGAGGATTGCATGCATTCCTAAGGCTTGACTGTTAATTTTATGCCAACAGATTCGAAATATTTTCTAACAGTGAGGACCTTACTTCTGACTTCTGTAACTACATATCTAAATGTTGTCAGTATTTGAAATTTTTCCATGGATATTACAGAGTATTTGCTACAATAGCATCTAAAAAGTTTACCATTTTCCCCTTTTCTAAGTGTATTTCTTATTCTAACTTATCTTTCTCAGGAATTGATACACCTTTATAATACTCAGTGGCTTATGGCAGAAACCTTTAAATTCTTCCTTAAATCTGTCTATTCTTCTGCTGCTTCCTCTGAACTATTATGTGAGTCTATCTAAGCTCCTGGAAGAAAGGTTTAGACTGTGTGGGACTGTTTTGGTTATCGCTGTGTATTAGTAGTGGTAAGGAAATTACCTTATAAGAATAACAAAAATTATAATATCCTACAATACATAGGATAGTTCTACATAATGAATTTTCCTCACATAGGATTNAAGAAAGGTTTAGACTGTGTGGGACTGTTTTGGTTATCGCTGTGTATTAGTAGTGGTAAGGAAATTACCTTATAGGAATAACAAAAATTATAATATCCTACAATACATAGGATAGTTCTACATAATGAATTTTCCTCACATAGGATTTATTTTAATGAAGAGTATTTAATATAGCAAATAAGTTAAATAGGAGGACTTGGAGGATTATAAAAGCAAAATTGAGATACTAAAGTATCACAGAAAAAATAAGTACAGAAAGTGTCTCTCACCCCAAGCTGAAAATGAGAAAGAGATGCAGCTATCAGAATCTAAAATTTAGAGGTAGGGACCCAGAGAAGTAGAACTCTGCAGAGGAGGCATAGTCCAGCTGGAGGGGTGATCTTGGAAGCTCAGAGGAGGAGCCTGCAGAGATGAAACTCAACAGTGAAGGAGAGGGCACAGATTGGCTGCTGTTGGTCCCTGGAAAGAAGCCAGTGAAGCTGGTTTTTTGAATATGTAAAGAATGCTCCAAAATCACTTCAGATGGTGACTGCAGCCATGAAATTAAAAGATGCTTATTCCTTGGAAGAAAAGNTGAGAGGTTAAGGAATCAATCCATAGTGTATCTATAGTGGAAGCTGTCCCTGGTTTGATTGAAAATTGGAAAACCAAAAATTAAAGTGAAATCCACTATATATATATATATATATATATAGGCACTGTTTGTATGCAATCCCTACCAATCAGGATCTTACTCTGTTCTCACTGATATACACAAGTAACCAACACATAAATGGTGGTCAAATGCAGCTTTCCTACTGGGTCAGGCAATTGGGCAAGAAGTCCCATACTACAGGGAAATTAATAGAGCTAAAGTGGGCAGCACCCCTAAAAGTGCATGGCCGCATTCCATGGGATCCGAGTATCCCTTTTCTAATAATTCTGATTAGATGATCAAATTTTTACATTCAGGCAGACCGCATAATCAACATTACGTTCACATTTTATCAATAGTTATCTCCTGTAATTTTGCCAGTTACTCATCTTTATTTCAATTAAACAAAAAACAAAGGACTTTTATTCTAGAAATTCACTTTCAGAATATTCTAGAAGGTTGAAAATGAGTGCTACTTTGACCTTTCAGGGTTGATTCAAAATATAAAATAAAACAAAGAATTCAACACAAAACATTCACTACCAAGAGGACTGTTACTACTTTTTCTGCCAGCTTCCTGTTCATAGTCACAAGTTCATATTCAGTTAACTGCCACCTAGAGGAACCTGTCTTGATGAGGACATTCACTGATAGCAACAGAAATACACCTCAAGTTCTAGGGCCAGCTTCCGTGAAAGGCAACAATTCTAATGATATTGCTTTCCAGTACACATATCAGTGCCTTCTAGGCAGGTTTGTAAAAAGTTCCTTTTCTAACATTTCTTTTTTTTTTGGTAGGGGGAGAATGTACTTAAGATAATAGTTTCTCTCTATATCGAGTCATATGTAGTAATTAAGGCACTATGTTTCTTTGAAAAAAATGTAAGGGATAGCTTATTGGAATTAAAAAATGTGTATAAAAGGGATTCTTTGACTCTACTTATAGAGGTGGGATGTACAGGCATTCTGCTTTCTATTAATGTGAAAGTGCTGGGGAGGGACTTACAACTCCGTCTGACCCTGACTGACTTAAGGAGTAGTCATGTGATGAGCAAAACCCTGAGTTATCATGTCCAATAAACATTCACATATTTCCCAGTGGGTGTTCTAGAAACTGTGTTAAATAAAATTGTTCATGCAGAACTGCAGAATATTTTTTTGCCTTCTTGAGTTATCAATTCAGTTCAGTTANAGGAGTAGTCATGTGATGAGCAAAACCCTGAGTTATCATGTCCAATAAACATTCACATATTTCCCAGTGGGTGTTCTAGAAACTGTGTTAAATAAAATTGTTCATGCAGAACTGCAGAATATTTTTTTGCCTTCTTGAGTTATCAGTTCAGTTCAGTTAAGTTGCTCAGTCATGTCTGACTCTTTGTGACCCCATGGACTGCAGCACACCAGGCTTCCCTGTCCATCACCAACTCCTGGAGCCTGCTCAAACTCTTGTCCATTGAGATTAGTGCAAGGCATTTAGGTAAACATAATTTTCTATTTTCTTGGACTCCAAAATCACTGCAGATGGTGACTGCAGTCATGAAATTAAAAGATGCTTGCTCCTTGGAAGAAAAGCTGTGACCAACCTAGACAGCATATTAAAAAGCAGAGACATCACTTTTCCAACAAAGTTCTGTATAGTCAAAGCTACAGTTTTTCCAGTAGTCATGTATGGATGTGAGAGTCGGACTATAAAGAAAGGTGAGCACCGTAGAATTGATGCTTTTGAACTGTGGTGTTGGAGAAGACTTTGAGAGTCCCTTGAACTGCAAGGAGATCCAGCCAGTCAAGCCTAAAGGAAATCAACCCTGAGTATTCAGTGGAAGGACTGATGAAGAAGCTGAAGCTCCAAAACTTTGGCCAAAGTAAAGAAGTGACTCATTGCAGAGAACTTTACTGCAAAGTAAAGATGCAAAGAATTGACTCATTGGAAAAGACCCTGATGCTGGGAAAGATTGAAGGCATGAGAAGGGGACGACAGAGGATGAGATGGCTGGATGGCATTGACTCAATGGAGTCATCATTGACTCAGCCTTAGAAGAAGGCTGTCTTGAAACTCAGGTCTAATCCGTTTTTATTATACTGGCACCTTGTTGGTATGGGCAGAAGATTGGAGGGAATAGAGTGGTCTATAATCTTCTAATTAAATTTTATAACTGACAACAGTATACTAGATAAACCACAGTATTATTATTTTGTCAGAAAAAGGTGCACAAAATGTAGCCATTAAAACAGGGCAGATTTTAAAGCTCATAAGTTTCTCTGGCCTAGACAAGGACCATTGAATTTTCAAGAGAAGAGCCCACTGTAGCTGGGAAGAATCAGGGAAGACTTTTCAGTGTTACAGGAGCTGAAGGATGAACTAACACAAAATAAGTAAAGAGGAGAGTATTCTGCATGGTCTGTAAAGGAAATGTGTAAGGAATATTGGTTATACTGTGTCGAGTAGATTCAGCTTGGTATTCAGAACTCACAAAGGAGACAATGTAAATACTTTTAAAAAATATGAAATTGGTGAACTGGTACCAGGTTCAAACACACGTTAAAGAAACTATACTTTATTTTTCAGGAAGTACCAATCTTTGAAAATATTTGGGCAAGTGAGTGCCAACATGAAAGCTATATGTAAAGCAAAATGTACACATGTGCCTCAAAAAATAATTTCTTTCAGTTATCAGATAAGAATATTGGCTTCAAGAATATCTCATAATAATAATCTATCTGAAATTTTTAACATGTGAATTTTCCCTGGAAACTTTAGTTTGCTCTTTTTTACACAAGGGCCTGTTCTCTCTCTGTGAANAAATAATTTCTTTCAGTTATCAGATAAGAATATTGGCTTCAAGAATATCTCATAATAATAATCTATCTGAAATTTTTAACATGTGAATTTTCCCTGGAAACTTTAGTTTGCTCTTTTTTACACAAGGGCCTGTTCTCTCTCTGTGAAAGCTTTGCATTTTTATTTATTTATTTATTTTTGTTGTTGTAATTAAAAATATGTGACCAACTGTTGCACATTTTATTTCACAGACCTCTGCTTAAGTATGCCAAATACCTACCAGATCTAGTGTAGATGCCAGATTTTATTCTTGTCCCTAATATTATTACTCTGATTGTTTAAAGCTTTGGAATTTCCAACATAAGAACTGCCATGATTTCATTCCTCCCCACATAGCATTACTCTCAAGTCGCTTAACGCATGCCTGTTTCCTTTTCTCTACATTCTATAAGGACTCCTCACTCCACAGCTTTTCCATAGTTATCAGGTAGCAGAGTGGACAAGCTATTTTCTAATCTTATAACTGTATCACACTGTTTCTTTAGCTTTCTGGTACTGCACTGCAATTATATCTTAAAAGCATCTTCACAAAAATTTCAGTAAGTTTTATGAGATCTCTCTCCTTGATCGCCTTACACTAGATTGGTAGGGGAAAACGACAGTTGGCTACAAGTTTACAACCTGAAAAATATGTAACTTCTAATTGGAGAAATATCTATTAATGTGTATCTATTGTTATTCTATCACCAAGCGAAGAGCACATAGTGCAGTAAGTCTTTGATAATATACTATTTAGAAAGCTCTTTATTTTTTTGCCACTAAAAGAATAGAATAAGAAAGCAAAGCAGCAGCAAAACACTTTTTTTTTGTGAGGGCTTATCTACAGCATAAAACTGGTATTTAAACAGATACATTGCTTGCGAAGTTGTAAGTTTTAATTAAACTTCATAGTAAGTAATGTTATAGCACAGTATAAAAATTTGTCTTCCAAGTTTAAATTGACTTGTTTTATAAACCTTGCATGATTTATGCAACACTAATTAAAGTATAATGAAGTCATGTCATCAAAATATGACTTATGTTCTCCTTTTAAAACAACTTACAGAAGTTCCATTTCATAAAAGGCATTAACAAATTATTGCCTGTGTATTTACATACTGTGTACACATTAGGGCATAATGAGAAATATTTGCACAAGATATAAATATTGTTTTATTAATTTAAATTATATTTAAATTCTGTGTCCATTTGGACTATGGCTGTTACCTATTTTCCCCATAAATATCTGCAATGAGAGAAAAGATTTTTATCTCCTAGGGAATAAATTTACATTCATTTATATACAGTACTGAATTCTGTGCAGATCCGATTGTTACTAACCCATTATACTTGAGGAGAAGGAAGCTGCATTAATTAATCAAGCTGACTCCAGATTCAAAAATTATGAGCTAAATGTTTGAAATTGAAAAAAAAATATGATACATGATCCGTGACTCAGGAATAAATTTTTTGTACAATTGCTAAGTCATGTCCAACTCTTTGCAACCCCATGAACTGCAACATGCCAGGCTTCCTGTCCTTTACTATCTCCAAGAGTTTGCTTAAACTCACATCCATAGAGTCAATGATGCCATTCCACCATTTAATCCTCTCATCCCCTTTTCACCTCATTCTCAATCTTTCCCAGCATCAAGGTCTTTTCCAAAACATTGAGTCTTTGCATCAGGTGGCCAAAGTTTTCAAGCTTCAATTTCATCATCAGTCTTTCCAGTGAATATTCAGGGTTGACTTACTTTAAGATTGACTGGTTTGATATTTTGCTGTCCAAGGAATTCTCAAGAATCTTCTCTGGCACCACAGTTCAAAAACATCAATTCTTTGGCATTCAGCCTTCCTTATGGTCCAACTCTCACATCCATACATGACTATTGGAAAAACCATAGCTTTGACTAGACTGACTTTGTCAGCGAAGTGATGTCTCTGCTTTTTAATACACAATCTGGGTTTGTCATAACTTTTCTTCCAAGAAGAAAGAATCTTTTAATTTTGTGGCCACGGTCACCATCCACAGTGATTTTGGAGCCCTAGAAAATAAAATCTGTCACTGTTTCTACTTTTTCTCCATCTATTTACCATGAAGTGATGCAATCAGATGTCATGATCTTCAGTTTTTGAATGTTGAGTTTTAAACTAGCTTTTTCATTCTCCTCTTTCACTTTCTTTAGCAGGCTCTTTAGTTCCTCTTAGCTTTCTGCCATAATGGTGGTATCATCTGCATATCTCAGGTTGTTGACATTTCTCCGGGCAATCTTGATTCCAGCTTGTGAGCCATCCAGCCTAGCATTTCACATGACATACTCTGCATAGAAGTTAAACAAGCAGGGTGACAATATACAGCCTTAACATATTCCTTTTCCAATTTGGAACCAGTCCGTTGTTCCATATCTGGTTCTGATTGTTGCTTCTTAACCTGCATACAGGTTTCTCAGGAGGCAGGTAAGGTGGTCTGGTATTCCCAACACTTTAAGCATTTTCCACAGTTGGGATCCGTGTAGTCAAAGAATTTACCATGTCAATAAAGCAGAAGTAGATGATTTTTTTGGAATTCTCTTGTTTCTTAAATGATCCAATGAGTGTTGGAAATTTGATCTCTAGTTCCTCTGCCTTTTCTAAATCCAGCTTGAACATATGGAAGTTCACAGTTCATGTACTGTTGAAGGCTGGCTTGGAGAATTTTGAACATTACTTTGCTAACCTGTGAAATGTGTACAATTGAGTGCAATTTGAATGGTCTTTGACATTGCCATTCTTTGGGACTGAAATAAAATACGATTTTTTCCAGTCCTGTGATCTCTGCTGAGTTGTCCAAATTTGCTGGCATATGAAATGCAGCACTTTAACATAACAGCATCATCATTAGGATTTGAAATACCTCAGCTGGAATTTCATCACCTCCACTACCTTTGTTCATAGTACTACTTCCTAAGGCCCACTTGACTTCATACTCCAGATAAAATATAAGGCATTAATCTTTTAAGTACCAGTAGTAGACTTTGTTTCCCTTTTCATTATGTACTTTTTTTCCCACCAAAATATTAAGAAATTCTCAAAAAACAAAACCTATCATCCCAGTTACTAAGTATTCCATTATTTCCTTCTCAGATAGTCATAAGTTATCTTTAAAAGCTTGTTAAATTGTATCTTTTCATACTGTTCATGGGGTTCTCAAGGCAATAATATTGAAGTAGTTTGCCATTCCCTTCCACAGTGGACCACATTCTGTCAGACCTCTCCACCATGACCCGTCCATCTTAGGTGTCCCCACAGGGCATGGCTTAGTTTCATTAAGTTAAACAAGGCTGCGGTCCATGTAATCAGATTGGCTAGTTGTCTGTGATTATGGGTTCAGTCTGTCTGCCCTCTGATGCCTTCTCTTAGTGCTTACCATCTTACTTAGTGTTCTCTTACCTTGGATGTGGGGTATCTCCTCTCTGCTGCTCCTGCACCACAGCTCCTGGACCACTCCTGGGCCTAAAAAAGAAACAACAANTGATTATGGGTTCAGTCTGTCTGCCCTCTGATGCCTTCTCTTAGTGCTTACCATCTTACTTAGTGTTCTCTTACCTTGGATGTGGGGTATCTCCTCTCTGCTGCTCCTGCACCACAGCTCCTGGACCACTCCTGGGCCTAAAAAAGAAACAACAAAAAAAAGCAAAATGGCTGTCTGAGGAGGCCTTACAAATAGCTGTGAAAAGAAGTGAAAAGCAAAGGAAAAAATGAAAGGTCTACCCATTTGAATGCAGAGTTCCAAAGAATAGCAAGGAGAGATAAGAAAGACTTCCTCAGTGATCAATGTAAATAAATAGAGGTAAACAATAGAATGGGAGAGACTAGAGGTTTCTTCCAGAGAAGGCAATGGCATCCCACTCCAGTACTCTTGCCTGGAGAATCCCAGGGACGGAGGATCCTGGTAGGCTGCAGTCCCTGGGGTTGCTAAGAGTAGGACACGACTGAGTGACTTCACTTTCACTTTTCACTTTCATGCATTGGAGAAGCAAGCCACTCCAGTATTCTTGCCTGGAGAATCCCAGGGACAGAGGAGCCTAGTGGGCTGCCGTCTATGGGGTCGCACAGAGTCGGACATGACTGAAGCATCTTAGCAGCAGCAGGAGCAGCAGATCACAGTTCCATATATTATGTAAATTTAAGAAGAAACGTACATACATCTCATGCAGATTTGCTATGTAATTTGAAATGGAATTTTTCTGTCCCATATGTGTTTTAATTAGCTAAGGAAAAAGAATTACAAGCATCATTTCTAAAGTGTAACTCATGAAAAAGTTCTAGAAGTTGCATTTCAAAACAAGGGTCAAGGATCAATTATCTTGAGGAAATATTGGTGTACTTCAGCATCTCTGTTGAAGATGTTCATCAACTTCTTCAGAACACATAAAGCCTTGAAAAATATTCTTTAGCTTTTTAGTAATTAATTTTTTTTAATTTTTCAAAATGAAATATTTTCACAAAATAAGTCAAACGTCTTAGACATTGTTGCTCCCAATCTACTCTGTGGCCATAATGCCTAATGCATGTGTATAATGTCAGGATAACATAATTGAATTTCCTTTTTATACATATGAGAAATAGTATCTACACAAAGTATTAATAAAATGTCTTGTTTGAGTTTTAGGAGCAAGATCACCACCAAAGATTACACTTCTGGTTCAAATTCCAGGGCCAGTGCAAGGAAGTGAGTTTTGTTTAAAATGATAGTGAAGTACTCTCTACCTATTCTGCAGTCATTTGCCCAACTCATTTGTTACTTTATAGATTGATATAGATAGCAGTAGCAGTGTTAGTCACTCAGTCATGTCCAACTCTTTGCCACCCCATGAACTCTAGCCCACCAGGCTCCTCTGTCCTTTGAATTCCCCAGGCAAGAATACTGGAGAAGGTTGCCATTCCCTTCTCCAGAGGATCTTCCTGACCAAGGGATCGAACCCAGGTCTCTACAGGGAAGATCCTACTTTTTGTTACTTTTTAGATTTATATTATTAATGAGTACTTAGACATGATCTTAACACATTCTTGTAGATGTCTAGCATGTTTTTAAACAACAAAACTTAAAAATGTAAATTTAATATTGAAAGATAGAGATAATTTGATATAGACTTTTAAAAATCTTTGTTTAGCCTCATGAAGAACAATGATATTCTCATGTTAAATATTTAACAAACAACAACTAGGTCACCAAATGGATTTTTAACTCATTCTACTTTAACAGATTATCATTTTGACTCAGCATTGCATACCCCAACCACCCAGAAATTCTTAAAACAAGGCTCATAGCTTCAAAGCATGATTTTGTTTAGTTTTCTGGATTCTATTTGGAGAGATAACACTCTGAAATTCAATTTTATGCTTTTTAATATAGGGATAATGCAATCTCCTTTGGAGTTTATAATGAAGATTAAATCAAGTAATGTACGTGAAACACTTGGCCTATGCCCCAGAAATGTGTCTATTATCATAATAAAGAAATTTCAGATATAAAACACTTTTATTGCCACCTAATTCAGTCCTTTCATTTTACAGTTGTGGAAACCATATTAAGACATTAGGGTAATTAAGATTACAAAGCAAATGCATGATTTGTTTTCCTGATTTTCAGTTCTTTGTGATTTCCTCACTATTGTGCCGTTTGTTTGCTTTTAGTTTTTAATCCTCATTCCAAATACCTTTTGAATCTCTATGAAAAATTCATGGGGATCAAATAAGAGAAAAATCGCTAATGATGGAATTGTAAATACAATAAGATATATATTTGGCTATCCCATAATTCTAAACATCTAGAAAATAAAAATTGCATGGGCTATTGCAAAGTTCAGCTGTTCAAATATATAATATTTTCTATTACTTGGAATAATCTATTACTCATTCTCCATTGTCTTTTCACCATGGCACACCCATAATACAAAGTCTTTCAAGGTAGTGATTTGCGTGTGGGAGGTGGGAGGAGAGTGAGGAGCAATGATGTTGGGGATAACGGAAGAAAGAAAGAGTCTATATTCAATGCTTTGTCAGGATCAGAGGATGATGATGAAATCATGCAGTTTTAATGTCATGTGGGTTTCTGCTTGCTTTCCCTCTTCGACATGGTGGTAGATTTTTTTTATATATAATTAGGTCAAAGGAATCATTATACCAGTGAACATGCATGATGCTAAGAAGGGAAAAAAAAAATCTAAACATACACTTTCATTAGGTGGCCCCTGCTAGTTTTTAAATAACTTTATAAATTAAATGTATCTATGGATATTTAACTATATGACTTTGTATTATTTATTTTAATGGTTGCTTAAGAAAAGTACAATATACATTCTTAATGTTCTCCAATTTCTTTATAGTTATTTGTATACTACTTTATGTAAAATGCAGTAAACCTGCAATCCTTTTAAAACCATTAACCCAGCTACCTTTATGATATAATTATCATTCTTAATTTTTCTATTATAAACTTATAAAATGTTACTTTTGCTTTTAAATAATCATACATATATTGTAATCAAACTAAATGTAAGACAAAATAGTTTTTAGCTAAACATTTACCACATATTGACTCTTCAATATTTCCTTAAACTCTAAATGTTTATCTGTATCATTTAGCTTTATAAAACACCATTCATTGTATTTGGTAGTACAGGTCTACTAGTGACAGATTATCTTAAGAGTTTTTGTTTACTTTTTTGTTTTGGCTGACAAGTCTTTATCTTGTATTTTTGAGATTTTTCTACTGAATATAGCATTTAAGATTACAAGTGGGTATTAACCTTTAGGACTTTAATGTGTTTCAAGTTTTCTAGCTGCCAAAGTTTCTGATGAGAAATTCGTGGTAATAAAAACCATTGTTCTTCTGATTAAAAGTGACTTCTCTAATCAATTTCAAGATAAATTCATTGTTTTTTCTTTTAGCAGTCTGCTTATAATGTTCCTAGTCATGATTTATTTTGTATTTTTTCTGTTTGAAATCAACTGAAATTCATATATCTATAAAATTATGTCTTATACTACATTGGGAGACGTCAAGCTATTTCCTTTTATACTTTTCTTTATTCTTGTTTTCCTTTAACTCTCTCTGATTTTCCAACTATGTATATATCAGACTTTTGCTGTTGTAAAATATCTCTTAGTCTTTAGTCCATTTTTCCAATCTTTTTGTTAATTCATATTGAATGATTTCCTTTGATTTACCTCAAGATGACAGTTTCATCTGTCATCAACATTCTGCTATTAAGCCTTCTGATTTTTAATATATGGTTTGATTCTAGATTTTTCATCTCTTTAATCTTTGTGCTATCATTTAAGTGATATATTTAATATCAAACATATGCATTATTTTCTATTTCTTCTTTTATATCTTAGATTTTTATTTGTTCTTACATGTACCTCAGTGGGCTTGGTTTTAAAAACTGGTTTAAAAAATAAATAAATAAAAACTGGTTTAAAGTCCAAATTCAATAATTTTGACATCAGGTCACATTGTGATTGTCTTGTAGTGATTGACTTTCTAGAATGAGCCAGTTTTTTCTTCTCTCATATTTTCTTTATGTTGAGTAATTTTTGTTTTCATTCAAGACCTTGTAATTATTCTGTTGTAGAAGATGTGGATTCTGTATTACTCTGTTAAATCTTCTTCATGTTTTATGTTTTTATGTGATGATTACAAATTCTAAAAGTTAAAGAATTTATGAGGAATTTAAGGGATAAGCAACTTGGAATTCTATTTCTAATGACATTGGGTTTAAAATGTATTCTTTTGAGGCTGAGTTTGATATGGAGATTAATCTAGCATTTTGATTATGGCCTATAAGGTGATTTATCTGCTTTGTCATAAAAAAATACAGAATTTTTCAATTTATTAATTTTTAGTTGATTTCTTTAGTATGCAGGATATTGTATATATCCCANTTGGACTGCGAGGAGATCCAACCAGTCCATTTTGAAGGAAATCAGCCCTAGGATTTCTTTGGAAGGAATGATGCTAAAGCTGAAACTCAGTACTTTGGCCACCTCATGTGAAGAGTTGACTCATTGGAAAAGACTGATGCTGGAAGGGATTGGGGGCAGGAGGAGAAGGGGAGATGGCTGGATGGCATCACTGACTCAATGGACATGAGTCTGAGTGAACTCCAAGGTTGGTGACGGATGGGGAGTCCTGGCGTGCTGTGATTCATGGGGTTGCAAAGAGTCAGATATGACTGAGTGACTGAAGTGAAGTGAACATGCAAAGCAGATGTGACAAATTTTTTCTTCATCAGTAGTTTTGATTCCTTAGGAGAAAATCCTAAGGTATTTTAGCAGAAAGATATAGTCTTTTTTAGAGTATGCTCAGTGTCACAAGGCCATGTTTAACATTAGGATTCTTTTCACTGTGTTGTTAATAAAAAGTGTAGGATAGTAGCAAGATGGTGGTGAGAAAAACATGAGTGTATATTTTTTATTATATATAATTGAGGAGTCTTATCAATCAGTATAATGTAAGTATAAAGTGCAAAATTTGTAGTAAAATAGCTTTCAGGGTGATTTTTAAAAAGTCAAAAATCTTGCACTGTCATTTTGGGCAAGTTTCTGGATTTCTCTGTGCCAAAGTTCCAACCAATATAAAATGGGACAATAATATTACCTACTAATTAGATGGTTGTGAGAGTCAATGATGTACTACGAGAAAGGTAGTATTTAGAATAGTACTAGACCCTGCAGCTGCCAAGTCACTTCAGTCATGTCCGGCTCTGTACGACCCCATAGACGGCAGCCCACCAGCCTCCCCCATCCCTGGGATTCTCCAGGCAAGAACACTGGAGTGGGTTGCCATTTCCTTCTCCAATGCATGGAAGTGAAAAGTGAAAGTGAAGTCGCTCAGCCGTGTCCGACTCTTAGCGACCCCATGGACAGCAGGTGCTCCTCTGCCCATGGGATTTTCCAGGCAAGAGTACTGGAGTGGGGTACCATTGCCTTCTCCCAGTACTAGGCCCAGGCTCATGTAAACCTTGGTCCTCTGTCAAAGGTAAATTCTAATAACTGCTTTATTGAATGGATAATGTTTTGAATCTGTTATATACCCCAACACATATTTTATTCAAATAGTATTTGTAATTCATTATTATTAATATTGATGTCAAAATAACTAGGCGGAGATGTAGTCTTCTATGTTCTGTAAGAAGATCCATTGCTGGAGTACAGATATGATATTCTATAGATGGTTGTTAAAGAAAAATGTATCTGGATTAAATCACTCTGTGTAAGAAAAATGTAGATCAAAGGCTATATTCTGAATAAACATCAAACTTTTACAGAAAAAAAAACAAAAACAGAGTAGATGTATTTGGTGAAGACAAGCAGCCATTCGAATGTTTGCATAGTACATATCTGAATGTTACTTACTGTGGGGGCTGTGACATGGATATTTTGCAGTGAGATGAAAGGCTAATACAGCAGAAGGGAAGGCAACTTATAACAGCTCATAAAATTTTTATCACCAACTTTCTTTTATCACTTTTGTCACCAACTAGCAATTTCAGACTTATTAACTTTTAGATTTGTGAAGAAAAGATTGAAACCTGGTATTATACTTGCGGTGGTAAAACTAAACACGATGGGAAAATAGATACAAATTTTGCCCACTTATAAGTCAATTATAACAAGAGATCAACCAGAGATCAAATTGCCAACATCCACTGGATCATTGAAAAAGCAAGACAGTTCCAGAAAAACATCTACTTCTGCTTTATTGACTACGCCAAAGCCTTGGACTGTGTGGATCACAACAAATTGGAAAATTCTTAAAGAGGTGGGTATACCAAACCAGTTGACCTGCCTCCTGAGAGATTTATGTGCAGGTCAAGAAGCAACAGTTAGAACTGGACATGGAACAACAGATTGGTTCCAAATAGGAAAAGGATTACATCAAGGCTGTATCTTACCACCCTGCTTATTTAACTTATATGCAGAGTGCATCATGTGAAATGCTGGGCTAGATGAAGCACAAACTGGAATCAAGATTGCCAGGAGAAATATCAATAATCTCAGATATGCAGATGACACCACCCTTATGGAAGAAAGCAAAGAAGAACTAAATAGCCTCTTGACGAAAATAAAGAGGAGAGTGAAAATGTTGGCTTAAAACTCAACATTAGAAAACTAAGATCATGGCATCTGTTCCCATCACTTCATGGCAAATAGATGGGGAAACAGTGAGAGACTTTATTTTGGGGGACTCCAAAATCACTGCAGATGGGGAGCTAGTGATGGTCTGAATTTACAAAGGTAATGGTTAATTTAAAAAAAAAAAAAAAAAGGCTAAAAACCAGACNTCCCATCACTTCATGGCAAATAGATGGGGAAACAGTGAGAGACTTTATTTTGGGGGACTCCAAAATCACTGCAGATGGGGAGCTAGTGATGGTCTGAATTTACAAAGGTAATGGTTAATTTAAAAAAAAAAAAAAAAAGGCTAAAAACCAGACCCTGCAATCTCTTTTCCAAACAAAAGATAGAGAAAAAAGAAATACAGTGCTTTTAAAAGGATCACAAGAAACAATATCAGGGTAAAATACTTGGCTCTGAGAAGCTAGTTTTCTGTCTTCCTCTTTATTTTGAATCACATAATCCTGTAGTATAAACTTGAAATCCAGAACTTTTTCTTTTCTTTCCAAAGTTACTATCAGTAGGAAATGTCTATATTCAAAACATCAAGGTTAAGAAGTGAAACTTTTATAACCTTTGATTTTGTAACAGCTTAAGAGTAGTTCAGTGTGTTTACTTTCAGGAAAAGACGGGGAGGTGTAACTGAGATTTTACTTCATTTAATCTGTTTCCAAATAGTCATTTGCTTGCCAAGAAAATGAGCTCATTTTTCTTTCTTGTGACTTGTGCTTTTTTTGCCTTTCCTCTGGGAGCATTTTTACAGAAGTAACCTTTTTTTTTTTTTTTGGTTAATAGAAATCTTTGTTCATATTTTACCTATATCAATCAAGCAAGTGTTAAGAGAAAAAACTTTGAGCTATTAGTAATAGAAAATAATTTCTCTAGAAGCTATCTTTGGATATATGGAAAGTCCTGTTTTATGGAGAGTTTGATGGTTTATATAGAATCAGCATGTTTTAAATTTATTTGGTATGAAGGAGTTGCTATATATAATTATAATTGAAAGTTAAACAGAAGTCATTCTTTTCACTCAACAAATAATATAGGTGATGGGTAAACAAAAAAAATGATTTACAGAATATCACTCCATCTTATAGAACTGGTATTTATTTTAGGCAAAGATTATAGTAATTAAATTAGCATAAAATTTGGGGAATGTATTTAGAATTTAGATTAGAATAAAAATTGCATGCCCAAGATGTAGGTTCATACTGTTGATATCTCAGGCTTCCTTAGTATCTCAGGTGGTAAAGAATCTGCCTGCAATGCAAGAGACACACATTCAATACCTGGGTCAGGAAAATCCCCTGGAGAGGAAATAGCTACCCACTCCAGTATTCTTGCTTGAGGAGAGAGGAGTCTGGGGGTTATAGTCCATGGGGTTGCAAAAGTGTCAGACATGGCTTAGCGAATAAATAAGAATTGTTAAGAAATGGTTTGTTTGAAGGTTTGTTTTTGTTTGTTTGTTTTAAAATTTGAAGCTATGTACATTTACATCAACAAAGATCCCATTGATGATTTTTTTTTTTTTTCCTGAAGGAAGCTGTATTGCAATACAAATTAGTTTCTAGTATCTCATTTTATTGACGGAAAAGGAAATGGCACCCCACTCCAGTATTCTTGCCTGGAGAATCCCATGGACAGAGGAGCCTGGTAGACTGCAGTCCATGGGGTCGCTAAGAGTGGGACATGACTGAGCGACTTCCCTTTCACTTTTCACTTTCATGCATTGGAGAGAGAAATGGCAACCGGCTCCAATGTTCTTGCCTGAAGAATCCGAGGGACGGAGGAGCCTGGTGGGCTGCCGTCTATGGGGTCGTACAGAGTCGGACAAGGCTGAAGTGACTTAGCAGCAGCAGCAGCATGTTATTGAATAAATACCCTGGATAAATATATACCTGGAATGATTGCCATGAAAAATGTTAAGAATTAAGTCACCACTCATTGAAGGTTTTTATTTTCAAAATTCTACAGTTTTCTGAATAGATCCTTACATTCTTAGAATATGAGCATCACTATAATTAGTTTTAATGGAACAACAAACATTATGAAAAGCCTGACTGTCACACCTTTATAAAGCAAACATGAAAATGATGTGAGGTATGTCAACATACAAAGAACAGATGGTGACTGAGTGCCAAAATTTGAACTGATCCTTTTCAGTTGATTATGCATAATTTAATATGTCAGTCAATGGAGGCCTTCAATAAAAGAAAATTGGTGAGAGGTAATTGGAAATGAATCTTTTAGATCCAGTATTAACAATAAGTTTGACCACAGCACAGCAGGCAAAAAATACTATGGAATGGCTCTTCTGTATTTCGATTTAGTGTTTGAAATCATGGATTTTTGTTTTGTTTTGTTTTCCAAAGTGACCTAGGATTCAAANTATTAACAATAAGTTTGACCACAGCACAGCAGGCAAAAAATACTATGGAATGGCTCTTCTGTATTTCGATTTAGTGTTTGAAATCATGGATTTTTGTTTTGTTTTGTTTTCCAAAGTGACCTAGGATTCAAAGAATATTAGTTTATTTTTATTGCTTTTGATAAAAGTCAGCTTTTTGAGGTCAAATTATTTCCATAATAATCAATATATAGATATAAATATATAGATGTAAATTTTAAACAGTCAAAAGTATAATTGAGGTTTTCAAAAAATTATAAAACTGTTATTGATAAAAATATTAATAAATATGTTTGAAGTAAAAGCTTTGAAATTCTTTAGATGTGGATAAGCATTTCTTTATGAATAATTGTTATAAAAATTACTATTTTTTTTTCAAGTAATGCAATCTAAAGGATTTTAAAGCTAAGTAAGTGAGATGTGGACATTATAGCAAACATTGTAGGTTTTTAAAAAGTAGATTCTTTTTAATTGAATTTTTCTACTCTATTTATTGCTTTGTCATATTGGTATATATTTGCTACATAGTTTTAACACTTTAACTAGATTAATTCTACTATAGTGTGATAAACTAGTGATATATGTTTATATCTGTGCAACTGTTTTTGAAGATTTTTGTGAATACTCATATAGGTTACAAGTATAAAGCATTATAGCTCAAGCCCTGTATACAGTATACAGTATACAAGTACTATATACAAGCTCTGTATACAGTATAAAGTGCTCATCTGTTTTTGAAGATTTTGAAACAGGAATAACAAAGATTTCAATTTGAACACTTCACTTAGCCATTAGGCAGTTATCCCATAATTACTTTAAAATGTTGAATTAAATTTTTAAAACTATAGAAAAATGCTCTCTTATCCCTGTTAGATGAAGCAATTAGCTAAAAGCAGCACAACACTGCACTGTGAGGAGTTTGTATGCATGCAGGAAAACCTAGAAAAAAGACACTATTGAAAGCAGGAAACACTTGAATCCCTTCCATACTCTAGATCTCCTCTAAGTGTTTGTAACTGGTGGCCCACAATGTGATAGCTCTTGTCATTGTGGAAGAGTATCTGGAAACCCTTGTGAGGGAAATGGTAACCCACTGCAATATTCTTGCCTGGGAAATCCCATGGACTGAGGAGTCTGGCAGGTTGCAGTCCTTAGGGTCGCAAATGAGTCAGACATGACTTAGCAGTCAAAAACAACAACCTAGAAACCTCACTGAACATGCTGCTGCTGCGGCTAAGTCGCTTCAGCCTTGTCCGACTCTGTGTGACCCCATAGATGGCAGTCCATCAGGCTCCCCTGTCCCTGGGATTCTCCAAGCAAGAACACTGGAGTGGGTTGCCTTTCCTTCTCCAATGCATGAAAGTGAAAAGTGAAAGGGAAGTCACTCAGTTGTGTCTGACTCTTAGCGACCCCATGGACTGCAGCCCACCAGGCTCCTCCATCCATGGGATTTTCCAGGCAAGAGTATTGGAGTGGGGTGCCATTGCCTTCTCCATCACTGAACATGAAAGGGTTGTAAATAACAAGTACAAAATAATGATAAATTTCCTTTACTTTCACCTGTGCATATTGTATCTTGACTGGTTGTCATCTTTCCAGTGTTGACTATGCTAAGTAAAGGATAGATCTTCAATTAGTTCAAATGACATATAAATAATCAACATCCTCTTCACCCACAAAGCCATAAAGATACTAAATATAAAAATGATCAACAATATTGAAGAGTATGAGTTCACATGGACAACCTGTAGAAGTGGGAAATATTGAAATCTTAGGGATTCAGTGCAAAANTGACATATAAATAATCAACATCCTCTTCACCCACAAAGCCATAAAGATACTAAATATAAAAATGATCAACAATATTGAAGAGTATGAGTTCACATGGACAACCTGTAGAAGTGGGAAATATTGAAATCTTAGGGATTCAGTGCAAAATATTGTTTGAACAATATGAAATTCAGATGCAGACACTGCACATGGAATGCTAAGGTTTAACCCTTATTTCAACTAAAATATATTATTTCATATTTATTGTAAACCATTGCATTAAGAGATTCAAAAGTGATGAAGTTAAATCAGAGATTGAAAAGCAAAAGAAAAAGGTATGGAACTTTCACCATATTATGTATTTTTCCATTTATCTGTAGCTTTAGAGCTGCTCTTAGAAAACAGAGCAAACGCTTGCTAAGCAGAGAGAAAGGCTGAGGACAGCAGAGTCAGCCTGCCTTCCTCCTCTTTCCTGTTTTCATTTTTTCCAACTTTGTCACTAAGCCAGAAGAAAAGCCAAAACAGAAGCCTCAGTGTGGGTTGTGTTTTGGAAATTTTGATGACAAACCTATAAAAGTACATGTTCTTTTATAGCCATCTAAGGGCAGCACAGATACTTAAACAGACATCATTGAATCTTCTAGTGAATAATTGAAATCATGGACAATCAACATTTTAAAAAACATCTTAATCTCTTTGAAGTAGCATAGTACATATTTTCTTGTATAGAATTAAGCATATAATATGATAGAAAATAATTTACTGGTGATACATACTTGGTTTTATATATATGTTGAATAATTCAAACATTGAAGAAACCATATATTTAAGAAAATTGCATAAATATACTTTAAGCAATTTTAGTTATTGGTTCACATATATCCCAGACTATTTTACTTTACTCAGATTGCTATTACAATCTCAGGAAAATTCACTTGTGAATTTCAAGTAAAAATATTTATGATAGTTTACTTTTGTAGATGTATAACTTTGTTATGACAATTTTGTTACAACTGTGCTAACAATATCTCTGTAAGGAACCCTAGCTCCAGGAGGTTGAAAAGTGTTATAAGTAAGCTCTATATTCTCAGTAATTTTTCTGCTCTCCAATATTAAGGAGAATGTGTTTAACAATAATCATTATTTGACTGTAATTGTTTCTACTGAATAATAAGCAACAAAGGATAGTACCTGGAACTATTTTCTCTATGAGATTGCTTCTCTTCAGTAAGAATAAAATCTATATAATCCTTTTTATATTAAAAAGTATTTAGATCATACTTGCCTTGGTTATATATATTTCTCAAACTGAAAGTGCCTGATTAAAGTAAGTTTCCTATTGCAAACACTAAAGTCACATAAAATCTGTTTTTTTTTCCCCTCTTAGGGACAGCTATTTAGTACTTGGTATTGCAACTCCATGGCTGCCTTGTCTGCTTTTTCTGTGGGCCACACATATAAGATTGTGTGTCTTTACCAGTGGTCACATTTTGTGTGTGACATAATATTCCAGAGTCCCTAAAATATTCAGAAAAAAAAAGAAATTTATTCTTCAAATCACAGCATTATTGGACAATTGCTACCAGTCCGTCTTTTAAGAAGCTCCTAAAACTATTGCCATTTTTCATTAGGGAAAACTGAGGCTTTGAAATCA
>SJYV01011415.1:100438-170119 GCA_006410875.1 Neotragus pygmaeus | reverse complement strand
TTTGCCTTGATTCATGGACCTGACATTTCAGGTTCCTATGCAATATTGCTCTTTACAGCATTGGACCTTGCTTCTATCACCAGTCACATCCACAACTGGGTATTGTTTTTGCTATGGCTCCATTCCTTCATTCTTTCTGGAGTTATTTCTCCACTGACCTCCAGTAGCATATTTGGCACCTACCGACCTGGGGAGTTCTTCTTTCAGTATCCTATCATTTTGCCTTTTCATACTGTTCACAGGGTTCTCAAGGCAAGAATACTGAATTGGCTTGCCATTCCCTTCTCCAGTGGACCACATTCTGTCAGACCTCTCCACCATGACCCGCCTGTCTTGGGTGGCCCCACAGTGCATGGCTTAGTTTCATTGAGTTAGACAAGGCTGTGGTCCTAGTGTGATTAGATTGACTAGTTTTCTGTGATTATTTTTTAAATTATGTTTCTTTAAATAAGAACTTCAAACTTTTATGGATAGCAAGTTAGTGACTGAGTTTCATTTCCTTTGTTGTAAAACATTGGACTTATTTATGAAAGTTGTTAGAAAAATATACCCTTAAAATACAGCTATTTATTGGGGCTGGTGTACGGGGATGATCTAGAGAGACGTTGTGGGGTGGGAGGTGGGAGGGGGACTCGGGATTGGGAGCTTGTGTGCACCTGTGGTGGATTCGTGTCGATGTATGGCAAACCCAATAGAGTATTGTAAAGTTAAATTTAAAAATAAATAAATTAAAAAAAAAAATACAGCTATTTAATCATGCAGCATATACATCCGTAATACATACTTTGTATTGAATGCTGAGGATTCAGTGGTAAATATAGTTAAATAGATTTCAGAGATGGAAGGAACACCAAGAAATGTTATAAGAAGAGCTGGTAAGGCGTAGTTAATCTCTGTGAGACACAGATATGGAGAAAGGTTGTGACTTGTCCAAGGTTACAGAGCTTGTAAATTATTCCTCAGAATATATAAGGTTATTTTTAGGTATAATTTTGATTTGCATGAATCTTCTAAGCATTACTGAATGATATTTATGAAGTCAGCCAATGGCAAGTAGGATCATTGCACAAATCAGAAGCCACTAAAAATAAACCACTACTCTTTTTAAGAGGAAAGGGTTAGGGCTTCCCTGATATCTCAGATGGTAAAGAATCCACCTGCAATGCAGGCGATCTGGGTTTAATTCCTGGGTCAGTAAGATCTCCTGGAGAAGGGAATGGCAACCTACTCCACTATTCTTGACTGGGAAATCCCATAAACAGAGGAACCTGGTGGGCTACAGTCCTTGGGGTTGCAGAGAGCCAGACATGACTGAGTGACTAAAATATGTAGGATGGAGTAGGGGGAAAATTTAGGTTCATTTCAGTTCATCTAAAAAGTTTTCAAACTTGAGTCTTTTCCCCATTGTGTTGCATATGGCTTAAAGAGTTGAAACATAAACTGTTTTTTGAGAATCTAAAATGTGTTAGGTACTTTAATATCTATTGACTCATTTAATATTCACAACTACACTGTGAAACATTGTATCATTAAGTATGATTAGCTGTTTCAGCTTGGTGTCAGAGGGTGTGTCATTCCTCAGTGATCATCATTGTCCAGAGTCCGACACACAGTCATGTTCTGTAACTGTGCTATTATGTGGTCATCCAGAGGTTAACAGGCCCACGCAAACTGGTCCCTTCTCACCAAACTTATGAGTCTGACTATAAATCAGGACATCAATTTACAAGTCTCTATGAGGAAATTAACTGCCAAGTAGACTAGATATTCATGTCAGCTTGTCAGAACCTTTTATTCCCTGAGGAAAAGAACACTTGGGAAATTAAAGACAGGAGGATGCCAAGGAAGTAAACATCAGAAGACAGTGAGTTGGATGCTCTTAATAAGGAGAGTGTCATCCAGTTGCTGGGGCTCAGTGTTCCTTCTCTGCCATTGGAATATACTTGCCTGGCTGAGGGATCTGAATGTTATTTTTACCCAATCATATCCCTCAGTCAATATCATCTACAATCATGACCAGTTGTATACTCAGCCGCAGTAAGAGAAAATAGATAGGGAGAGCCTTAAACTTTGTTCCCCGAAGTCCTCTAGTTTGGGCCAAGCATCTGCAGGTGCTAGAAGAAGGAACAGAGAGGCAGTTTATGAATTAATTATAATAATCAGGACAGAGATTATGACAGTGATAATCTCAGATAGTGACTCAAGTTTTCTTATGCGTTAGAAATTGTACTAAGAGCTTTACATCAATTACCTAACTTAACTCTCATGACAAACATCTCCAATGAACATTTAATATTCTTGTTTTATATAGATGAGGAAACTGAAGTTTAGAAATGTTAAAAGATAATTCACTGGAAAGTGGGTGGTCCAAACCAATGGACTGGGGGCATCTCAAGGTTAGTGTGTCCAAAGCTGACATCTTCATTTCTTCTTAAAACATATTCCGCTTCCAGGTCTGAAACCTCCCTCCTTCCATCGCTCCCTCCCTCCTCCTCCTGTTCTCTCTTTCCCTACTTCTAGCTTCCCTCCTTCTCTTCTTCACTCCCTCCACTCTCAGTTCCTAACATTAGAAAATACAGTAAATCTTACTTCCGAAATACATAATGGATTTCCCCTTTCCTTCACGTCTCCAGTCACCATCCTAATCCAGTTACAGACCACCTCCTGCAGTACCTAGGCTCCCCCCACCCCACAAACCAAGCATTGTCCAAAGAGTGGTATTTTTCTTTAGATAGGTAAAATTTATGTAACCTGAAGTCAGTCATTTTAACCATTTAAAAAGTATATAATTGAGTGGCTTTTCATATATTCACAATGTTTTGCAGCCATCACTACTTGCTAGTTAATTCTAGAACACTTTTCAAAAAGAAATCCTGATCTATTAAACACTTTCCACTCTTCTTCCCCTGAAAACCAGTGATCTGCTTTCTGTCTTCACGAATTTGTCTATTCTGGACATTTCATGAAAATGGAATCATATTTTGTGGGCTTTTAAAAAAATTTTGTGGCTTTTGTGTGTGGCTTCTTTCATGAGAAATGTTTTCCAGGTTCATCCTTAATGGAACATGTATCAGTCCTTAATTCCCATTTATGGCTGAGCAATATTTTATTGTATGAATATATTACATTTTGTTTATTCATCAGTTGATGGACATTTGAATTGTCTCCACTTTTTGGCTATTTTGAATAATACTTCTGTGAACATGTTTTAACACCTGTTTCGACTCACTAATCTTTTTAAAATGAAAATCATGTAGTTTCCCTATTTAAAATCCTTCAAAGGCCTCTTACTGCAATCATATTACAGTCCAAATGGCATATTTTTCTGATTTTAATTTTTTAATTTTCTTATTACGTGCTGGGTCTTTGCTGCTGTGCGTGGGCCTTCTCTAGTTATGGTAAGTGGGGGGCTTCTCTCTAGCTGCCGTGTACAGGCTTCTTGCTTCAGTGGCTTCTCTTTCGTGGAGCATGGGTTCAATTGCTCTGCAGCACCTGGAATCTTCCTGGGCCAGGAATGGAACTCATGTACCCTGCATTGGTAGGCAAATTCTTAACCACTGGACCACCAGGGAAGTCCCAAGATGTTTTCTTTTGGCCCACAAGGGCCTACATGCTCTGCCTCTTCTTTCTCATTTAAGCGTCTTTCCTCTTCCCTTAATATGTGGCAGCCGTACTTGCCTCCATTTCTTTCAGCTTCTCAAGCCTGTTTAGAGAATTCACACCTACTGTTTTATGCATTTCACACCTGAAATGCTCTTTGCAGTACTTCACATGGCTAGTTTATCTCATCTTTCAAATCTCCATCCTTAATGTTGCCTTCCCTGAGAGGTTTTCCCCTAACTCTATTATTCCCTATTTCCTTCTAATAGTCTCCCACCTCATGATTACATCGTTCCCTCTGTCACCCTCACAAGAATGTCAAGTTCCTTAAGGTCAGGAATTAAAGTGTACCTGTTTTCATCATTAATGTTTACACCTGTGCTTAGTGCACTACTTGACGTAGAAGAGGCACTTCATAAATGTTTGAATAAATGAGAAAGATCACAGATGTTGGCTGTGAGAGTAATTCAGTGTTTAGTGAAGGTATGCATGCATGCTAAGTCGCCTCTGTGCCACCCCATGGACTGTAGCCTGCCAGACATCTCTGTCCATGGGGTTCTCTAGGCAAGAATCCTGGAATGGGTTGCTATGCCTTCCTCCAGGGGATCTTCCTGACCTCGGGATCGAGCCCATGTCTTACGTCTGCTGCTTTGGCACGCGATTCTTTACTGCTAGTGCCAGCTGGGAAGCCCTAACAGAGGTACACTGACAAAAAAGAGTTAGGTGGTACAGGATCTTCAGTTATGCTAACATTTGAAAATCTCAGCAGGTGGGTGTTAAACAGAGCAAGTCAGTCATTGGTTCAAGGTGGAATCTGAACCAAGATGGGAATCTAGTTAAGTAGTCAAAGGAAAACCTCTGCATGTAAAGTCAGAGTTCAGGAAAAAAGCGCTAATTTAAGGTTAATTTAATGTCAGTTCTAAACAAACTGACTAAATTTCCTTAAATATCACCTGTCTAAAATCAGGATTGGGTCTTGAAAGCAGCCTGGGACTGAGGTCACAGCCATAAAGCCACATCCTTTTAGGAGAGGATGACTAACAAAAGATGAGGATGTAGGCAGGGGTGACAAACTCAAAACTGTTAAACACTGATAGACCTATGCTCTTCAAATCATCAATCTCTCTCCATCATTTTTAATTAATACGGGAAGAGTCGGAGACGACTGAGCGACTTCACTTTGACTTTTCACATTCATGCATTGGAGAACGAAATGGCAACCCACTCCAGTATTCTTGCCTGGAGAATCCCAGGGATGGGGGAGCCTGGTGGGCTGCCATCTATGGGGTCGCACAGAGTCGGACATGACTGAAGCATCTTAGTAGTAGTAGTATCTACTTGATATGAATAGATTGTGGCCAAATCACCTCATGTCCCCTTGCCTTCTGGATATGACCACCGAGCTCTGAAAATCTATGATCCTCCATGCCATAGCTTCCAAGTTTCAAATGATTTTTTCACCGTACACAATTGATGTTGGCTCTGAAGTTATATGTGTTTGTGGGTGCTTTCAAAGTGGCATTGCTTGACTTGAAAAAAACAGCATATTTCAGAACATATAGCCCTTAATCTTAAGGCTGGAGATATAATTTCAGAAAAAAAAATTTGAGTAATATTTAGTAGCAAGATTTCCTAAATTATTTTTTAATATGGTAGTTACTTAAAGGTAAATACATAGGTTTACAAAAGCATCTAACTTTAGAAAATTAACATCCAAAGTATTAAAATGTTCTTTATTTGATCTTCACTGTTGTGTGGGCTTTACTCTAGCTATGGCAGATGGCAGCTATTTTGTGCGCAGGATTCTCACTAATGTGACTTCGCTTGTCGCAGAGCACAAGCGCTAGGGCATGCGAACTTCAGTAGTTGAGACATGTGGGCTCAGTAGTTGTGGCTCCCAGGCTCTGGAGAACAGGCTCAGTCATTGTGGTGTATGGGTTAGTTGCTCCACGGCACATGGGATCTTCCCAGATCAGGGATCGAACCTGTGTCTCCTGTACTGGCAGGCGAAATCTTTACCACTGAGACACCAGAGAAGCTCCCAAAGTATTTTTTTTTTCCCCACTAAAGTTATTAGATCAATCTGTTCTCTGAAGATTTCATTTTGATTTTTGTCTGCACACAAGCTAGTAGAATAGAAGTTTATTGGTACCTAAATTGATTCATGGGGTCACAAAGAGTCGGACACGACTGAGCGACTGAACTCAACTGAACTGAAATTGCAGGATTAGACTAAATCTTTCTTATTCTTTGCTGTGCAATGAAATGTAATAAAAATGAGTCTGTACAAACCAGAGATATGTTAACAAGATTCTTAGACAGGAATTAGACATTTTCCATGACTGATTAGGTAGCACTGTAATGAGACAGATCTAGTTTTGGATTACAATTAGAAGTTTGAAGAAAGACTTAGAAGTCTTAAACAAATTTTATGAAGTACAAAAATAGTTAAGTGCAGCAATATGAAATGTCAGCTCTGGGCTTCTTAACATGTAATTTTGAAAATGAAAAGTTAAAGAAAAATGTGATAACATTTAAAAATCTAAAAATAATTTTTGAAACAAGTCTTGAATTTGGACATACTTAGAAGGAATAAAAACACAACTCAAGGAGAAGATATTTAAGGAAAAGAATGGCTACATAAGCAAATGTAGAAGGAATAATGGAAGCAGAAAATCACCATTTTGCAACCATTATTATAATAATGGATTCAGAAGAATAATCGATGAGTGCTAAGTTTGAAGAGGAATGGGATATTTATGTGTCATCAGAGTATCTCCTTAGAGCTTACCTAATAATTACAAAGCACGAAATGATAACTTGACAGTGGAGAAACTTGACCCTACTTTATTGAGTGATCCAAGTTAACATCCTAATGATGGAATAAACTGAGTTTGATTCCTGACATGATACACTGAGAAAGTCACAACACCATTTCAATAGTATTCTTGCCAAAAATGCATAACTTGAATCTAATCATGTGGACACATCAGACAAACCCAGTAGCTAATTTATTTATCTGTGGTCATGTAGAGAATGTCCTTGTTCTTAGGAAAGAAGAATGAAGTACTAAGGGATAAAAAGGCATGATTCTGCAAATAGTTCTCAAATGGTTCAGGAAAAATGTGGATGTGCACGTGTTTGTGTGTGTGGGTAGAAAGAGAAATATGGCAAAGTGGTAATGGTCAATTTGATTAAAGGATATACAACAGTTCTTTGTTCTATTCTTCCAACTCTTCTGTAAGTTTTAAATTATTTCAAAATAAAAAGTTAAAGAAATAAAAAGAGCAATTAATAATAATCCACCTGAGAAAAGGTGTTCTTTTCTTCCTGAGTCACTATCAGTGAATAGAAAGCATTTGAGAATGCCAAAGTGAAACTGCCGACTCCATGAGGCAGAACTGATGACCGAGTGGTAGGTGAACTTGCAGCATTATGCATTAGTATAATTTGGAAAACAAGGTTGAGCTTCTTATAACTATTTCTGAAGATTGTTACCTTATGTGGATAATTCATTTCATTTTGTAGATATTAACAGGGCTCCTATTATATTTCAAAACCTTTGCTAAACGCTGGGGCTCCTGTGATGACTAACTCTCTTGTTCTTGGGTCACTGACACTTGGGAAGGGGGGACAGCTATAAAAACAAATTTAATATTAGACAGCATAAGTAAACATAGAAAAATGGGTGCAATAATTATGATGGTATGGGGAGGAGGGGTTGGTGTGGTGGAGGGGAATGACAATGAGGCCAAGGAGTTTTCCATCTGACTGGGGGGTGGGACAGATGGAGCAGAGAGATTCCTGGCAATGGGAGCAGTAAGGACAGAGGCAGGAGATAGAAGAAAGGTTGGGTTGTTTTGAGGGCTCAGGTAGTTTGGTGTTGTTGTGTACATAGCTTTCTGATTTTCAATTTGTAATAATAAAGCATTAGCTTTCAGTTTAATTATAGTTATGAATATTGATGACACTAAAATAGTACAAAATAATTAATGCCAGAGAACATACAATAATATAAAGCAAACTTTTCAGAAACTGTTCTTATTTTGTATTAGATGGCATTAAAAAAAATAAAAGAAACTTGGGATTCCTTTTGTTTAAAAATAACTTGGGATTCCTTCTGCAAAACCTTTTGCTGCTGCTGCTGCTGCTAAGTTGCATCAGTCGTGTCTGACTCTGTGCGACCCCATAGACGGCAGCCCACTAGGCTCCCCCATCCCTGGGATTCTCCAGGCAAGAACACTGGAGTGGGTTGCCATTTCCTTTTCCAGTGCATGAAAGTGAAAAGTGAAAGTGAAGTCGCTCAATCGTGTCTGACTCATAGCGACCCCCTGGACTGCAGCCCACCAGACTCCTCTGTCCATGGGATTTACCGGGCAAGAGTACTGGAGTGGGATGCCATTGCCTTCTCCAGCTTTTGTCAAATTTGAATAATATATGGGCTCTTTTTTAAGGAAAGAAATTCCCATTATTCCCAACAAGTACATCTTCAGCTGCTTAGTGACTGGGGTATCAGAGTTTGACAATGAAAATGCCTTTCCATTACACATTGCTACTATAAAAGAGATATTTTGTTTTCAATTGGCAAAAGTGTTTTAGATTATCAAAATGAAAACAAGCGAATAAACTGCAGTAGGCAAATGGTAAAAGATATTTGTAGACTTTGAGTTGAAAGCTGAGTATTCTTCATATGCAAGCTTTACACAAATTTGTAAGTAATGCATTCAGACACCCTGAGTACATGGGTAAACAACCGGATGAATAATTTATAAAAGATGAAATAAAAATGACTAGTAAGCATTAAGAATGTTCACCTTCCTGGTAATTGAAAAAGTAATTTATAATGAGAGACCATTTTTTTGACCTATAAAATTTCTAGATGTTTTTAAAATGTATAACCTGTGTTGATGAGAATTTTTAATAATAGAAAAAAATTACAAGCAATCTGTCTATCCAACAGACAGACGTTAATGTGTGTTGATGTAGTATACATTTCCTGGTCATTAAAATGTTGTTTTTGAGAAATTTTAAATAATAGAAATGCCGTGCTATCATATTAAATGTAAGAAGTGGTGAACAAAAAATATGATTTCACCTAGTCAAAATATACATAGAGGATTTTGATAACATCTTCTATTACCATAGTATATTTATCAGTAGGAAAACTGAGTGAAAGAATACAGGAACTCTCACTACTATTTTGCAACTCTTCTGTAAGTCTAAAATGATTTCAAAATAAAAAGCTAGAAAACATACAGAGAAAAAGGACTGATAGGAAAAACAACAAAACCTTTGTAGTAACCTCTACATGGTGAAATGGGTTTTTCCCCTTTCATTAAAAAATGCTTTTTTCTAACATTTTTACAAGTTATATGCTATGTCATCATCATCATCATCATCATCATCATCTCTCTCTCTCACACACACACACACACACTCCTTTACCTAGAATTAGAACAACACAAAAGCTAAACTCGAAAGAAAAATGCCATCTACCACAAGCAATTTGTTGATCAGTGTGACAGCTAAGCATAAAAGCAGAAATCTGAGTGCTGAAAAAGGGTCCATATGGGTGGAAGATAATGCATAGGTATCAACTGCTTAGAGATGCACTTAACAGGTGGATGTGAACTATGAGAGTAGATAATAAAAATAAGGATGGAGATAGATTTAGGAGACTGTGGCACTGATAATTTTATTTTAGTGGTAAAGGAGATATCGAAGTCTTCTCAAAAGAGAGTAGATACCCTCAATATTTTATGTTAGAAGAGAATTAGTCTAATTCTCTAGGTTTCTAGGAATCATAAATCATAGTCGGTTATGGGAATGTTCCCTTAAGGTTGGTTTTTAATAAGTTAAAATCATTTGTTGTAGGTAACCATCTTTATACTTGTTTTTATCACAGACTCTGTTCTAAGCAACTCAACTTTGCACTGGTTCAGGTCTTCTGAAACAACAGCCTCTTATCTTAATGACTGACAAAGGTAACCACCTAGTCAAATTAAGTCCTTCTTGATGTAGATGTTGGTGTAAAATATTATTGTTCAATGTTAAATAAGGACAAATAGAAAAATGAATGCATATTATGGTGTCACTAGGGCTGCACCTGAAACACTCCAGCACTGCAGTTCTGTCTTTTCATCTCAAGGCCTCTGAGATGCAGGGCATCCTCCTTCTGTGCCTGGGGCTCCCCATAGCTGTGATTCTGAGGAAGTCCCGGTGTATATGGGCTTTGTGGTTTGTAAAGAGCACATCCTCAGGCAAACTTAAGTCACTTCTGAAGCTGCCCTCTTTCTCCTGCTTCGCTCCCTCCACCTCAAGAGTTATTGCTAGAATCAGAATCCTTGACATTTTCTAAAAGGATTATTCTTCTCAGCCCCTTTTCTCATTGGAAAGCCAGAACTCTTTAAAGCAAACTGGTATCAGAAAATTTTCCTTCTAGAGGGACTAAGAAGCACTTTACATTTTGACCCTGAGTTCTACTATTTCTGTCTTCATAATTAGGTTTTAAGCCCTTGGCATTGAAAGATCAGGTCTTATATATCTTTTTACCTTCTTCAAGGTTAGCCTTTAACATTCAAAAAGGTAGTCACTTAGTAAATGTTTGCTGAAAATGATTACTGTTTTCCTTAAGGGCAGATTTTGTTCCCTCATGAAGGAAAATCTATTTATTGCTATGAAAAAAATGTCATATAAGTACAAATTAAAATGAAAAATATAGAGTATGTAGCTTAAAGCTATGTTGCCGCTTTGATCTTTGGCTGAGTATTTTAAAAAGATTACAAGGGTTATTAAAAATAGGATCTAAAGGTCTAACAAGACCTAAAAATGGGCTCAAGAATGTGTCTAAATCTGCTGCAGGCACATTGTAGTATGTGGGCATCACTGACACGGACCCCTGCTCCATGAATATGTTCTAGGCGAGCCTCTACCCTCTGAGTGTGGACTGCAATTGTTCCTCAAGTCGGAAATGACAGATTTAAATAACACTTTCTTTTATGCAGATATACAGTATTATTAACATTCTTATGCCTGGTGCAGATTACTTCATTGTTTAGGCTTATTTGTTCCTTTGTCAAAGAGAATAACAATCACCTCCTAGACCAAGGTAAGGATCAAATGGGCACAGTGTCTGAGAATCAGTATGTTTATGTAAATAAACAGTAGTTTGTATTTTATTCGCAAATTGAAATTCAGAAGTAGTTTACAAATGTGTATTTGAAATAGCATTACTAAGGTTTTATGATACCATAGCTATGTGGTTTATACTGACATGTGAACAGAGAGCATGACATTGCTACCGTGTCTAACAATGTTTTGGGGAAAGCAGTTTCTCAAAATCATACAACTGGCATCCTCCTAGAGTTTTGGAACCAAGATGTGCTTGTAAGATGAGTGGTGACGGTGAAAGTGTCAGTTGCCCAGCCATGTCTGACTCTGCGGCCCCATGGAATGCGACCCGCCAAGCTCCTCTGCCCATGGAATTCTCCAGGCTAGAATACTGGAGTGGCTACCTGTTCCCTTGTCCAGGAGATCCTGACCCAGGGATCGAACCCCAGTTTCCCACATTGCACGCAGTTTCTTTACCATCTGAGTCACAGGGAAGTCCAGGTATCTAGTTCTTTTCCCTGTTGCTCATTTGGTATTTACCACTCTTTCCTGAATATTAGCTATTATATAAACTAGAAGAAACATCACAACTTTCACCATCAAAAAAAAAAAAAACATTTCTTTCACAGTAATATCTACTTTTTAAAACTCCTAATTGATGTTTCTGTTGGCCTTCATTTAGGATCAGGTACCTTGCAGGCCTTTGACAAATTAATGAATGACATTCTCCTTGCCATTTATGTTAGACTCCTTGGACATGAGTCATTACTCAACTCTGATCAATTTTTTTTTTGCAGGATTTACATGTGTAATAGATGAAAAAATGTGATCAGAAAAATCATAGAAGAGAGTATAGATCTTGGCAAAAACTTCCCATCCATAGAACAACATTTGCATGCTTGTTAGAGCAAAACACAGAAGCTATAGCATCCCTAGTGACACTGCTATCAATAGAAAATATTCAGTAAAAATAAAATTACCTGTGAAGTTGTGCTGGGTGTCATAATATGAGAATCACCTTTAGAACAGTGATCGGGAATTACATATATAGACTTGACAGATGTAGAGAAGAAAAGCAATAAGCAAATAACTATATATGGGCATTGTGGTTTTCATTATGTAGAAGTTACAACCTAAATTTTGGAATGTTGTTTTTCAGTTGCTAAGTTGTGTCTGACTCTTCCCAACCTTATGGACTGAAGCACAGCACACCAAGCTTCCCTGTCCTTCACTATCTCCCAGAATTTGTTCAAACTCATGTCTATCGAGTTGGTGATGCCATCCTATCATCTCATCCTCTGTCATCCCTTCTCTTCCTGCCTTCCATCTTTCCAAGCATCAGGGTCTTTTTTCCAATGAGTCAGTTCTTTGCATCAGGTGGCCAAAGTATTAGAGCTTCAGCTTTAGCATCTGTCCTTCCAATGAATGTTCAGGGTTGATTTCCTTTAGGATTGTCTGGTTTTATCTCCTTGCAGTCCAAGGGACTCTCAACGGTCTTCTCCATCACCACAGTTCAAAAAACATCAATTCTTCAGGCTTTTTTGTGGTCCAAAATTTGGTATGTGGAAAAGGTTAATTAATGTGACCAAAGTAGAGAATAGAAATAAAGTTTAGGAGTTTGATGTCTTGTCAGTTTCATGCATAATAATGGTAGTGTTACTGTGAGCTCTTGAGTTAGCCAGGGCAGAAGGCATTTTGGTGTCGGCAGCCACCAAGGCAGGATAACAGAACAGTCGCAGGGAAGGTGATGGCTCTTAATCTTTGGAGTGTGTTCTTCAAGACTGACCCAGACTCTGGTTAGGCCTGGTGCTAGTACCTGAGGCAAGGTAATGCCTGCTGCTGCTGCTGCTGAGTCGCTTCAGTCGTGTCCGACTCTGTGCGACCCCATAGATGGCAGCCCATGCCTAGCACTACGTTTCAGGATGTGCTCCAGGCTCTTGTACCTGTGGGGAGGGTCAGGGAGGGGAACACCATCATTTTTACTCATGCAGCTCCAGGGCAATGTATGTCTTCAGGGGCAATAAAGAGGAATGCCAGTGCTAGAGAGATAACCAAGATGAGACTTGGGGAAATGATATAGAACCCAAAATTGCCTCAGAGATGAATAATGAATTCAGTCTGAAACTGTTGTAAATTTTGTTTCCAAGTGCATGTAAGAGCAACAAAGCCAGTAGACGTTTAAATGGGATTTTCAAGCTGACATTTTATCCAGACTTTATACTTTAGCTTAAATGGGAGTGCCTCAAGTCACTCCTGATTCATTTCTGCAATTGAAAGGGAATCTTTACAGTACGTTTTAAAGCCACTGAGGGTTTATTTGTATTAACATTTTAATTTTGCTAAATGCCAGTAAAGGCTATGCCTTATATTCACTTTTCTGTTAGGCAATTGCTTGAAAATGTGTCATTGTAAAATTTAAGAAATATGTAATTTACTAGTATATCCAGAAGCCAAGAAACTATTTCTACATTTATTTCTATATCTATATCTGTATCTATATGTATGTATCTATATATCTATGCCTATATCCATATCTATATTGTCCAATGGTCGTACTTTCAAACATACTGATATTATAGAAAATAGAAATGGACATGTTTAGATGGAGTTAATAAGATTAAAAATTATATAAAAATTAATCATGCACCCATACTTTAAAAGAAAAAGGCTGTAAGAAATGAAGGTAAAGGCAGCAATAGTTCCCTTATATCCTAAGATAAGCAAAGTTGATCAAAACCCATCTGTTCATTCTTCGATTTTCTGTTTTACTTGGGTGGTTATTCTCACTTCAGTAGCATGTATAACAACACTGGAATATTACAGAGAAGGTTAGTATAGCCCCTGTGCAAAGATGGGACTTCCCAGGTGGCTCAGTGGAAAGAATCCACCTGCCAATGCAGGAGATGCAGGAGACATGGGTTCTATCCCTGGGCTGGGAAAATCTCCCGGAGTAGGAAATGGCAACCTGGTCCAGTGTTCTTGCCTGGAAAATCCATTGACAGAGGGACCTGGTGGGCTACAGTCCACGGGTTTCCAAAGAGTTGTACAAGACTGAATGACACATGCACAAGCTAAGACGATTCACAAATTTGTAAAGCTGCCATATTTTTGTGTCCTTAGTGACTTCTTTCTTTGGGTTCTTATGGCACATGTATATACATTAGCTGTCATTTTACTGTATTATAATTGTTTATTTCTCTGTCCTGCAACAGAGTTACTAAAAAAAAAAAAAAAAAGGAAATTATTTTTTGTATCCATAGTGGCTAGCATATTGCCTAGCTTTTAAAAAGCACCAAGAAAATGTGTAATGAATGAATAAAAGCTTTATAGTCTATGAGTAAGAAACAAACAGCATTCTTTGTATAAATCCTTCTAACCTAGAAATTGATTCTGAAGCAGTTAATCCTCTTCTTCCTTTCTCACCTTATCTTCCTGATGACAGAAGTTCTATTTTAGTGTGATGTCCACATGGCCACCTCCTGTTGATAACTAGTGGGCACAGCTCAGTTTGGTGATGGACAGATGGACAAGCCTGCTGTTGTTCTTGGCCATAAGACTGTTCTCCATAGTCTTATTTGCATCAAACAGGCCTTTCTTCCTCTCTCTCTCTCTCTTTTTTTTTTTTTAGGACTGTACATATTTGCTCCTAATACTGTCTCAAAGTATTAAAGGCCATAAACAGGCTTTGGAAAGACAGATGAATGAATTATTTTGAAAGATGCATGATATCTAACACACAAAAGAAGAACTTAATGGAAAAAGGGCCATAAAATATGCCACTATTCAACTAAAGAGTTGCTGGTCTTCTCTCTTTTTTACCATAGTGGGATTAAAATAAAGCTGCAATATATTTCTGAAAAAGTTCCAGATTATGGTACCAGTTATAATTCATTCAAATTTTATGTATAATCATATACCTAAATAGTAGCTGCTTCAAATTAGCAATATAAACTAGAGTTGCATAGATAAGACACTGGCATGTTAATTTTTTCAACCCTATGCAACATTCAAAAGCATTTTAACAGATATTTTCTTTACTAGGAAAAAATGGAGGAAGAAAATGAATATTTAGTATTTATCATTGGTCAGGCATTCTTTTTTCTTTTTTCTGTATTTTTTATGTAATCCTCAGAACTACATTGTGAAATAAATTTTATTGTGATTAGTTTACAAAAGAGAAACTTGGGCTTAAAGGTAATAAGTAATTTGCTCATGGTCACAGAGCTAGGAAGTGACAAAACTGATTCCAAATCAAGTTTTTCCAACTCTTTGATGTTTTTCTCTACGTAATATGCTGGATTAGGCAGCATACAGTCAGTTTTTAAGGAATTTGAGTTGTTATTATAAATCTGTTGTTGTTTAGTCGCTAAGTTATGCCTGACTCTTTTACAACTCCATGGACAGTAGCCTGCCAGGCTCCTCTGTCTGTGGGATTTCCCAGGCAAAAATACTGGAGTGGATTGCCATTTCCTTCTCCAGGGGATTTTCCCAACCAGGGTTGAATCCATATCTCTGCATTGGCAGGTGGATTCTTTACCATTGAGCCACCAGGTAAGCTCTCATTATAAATAGGAGTGTTTTAAAGCATTTCCCATTATTGTGAATGATGTCTTGGATGCCACCTAATATTTGTGCTACATGGGATGCGATTCCTGTCCCCTTTTCCAGATGAGTAAGAGGATTGACTGAGAAATGATTCAATAGTGAGGTATAGGAAAAGTGATCTCTGAATTTTTGGAATGACGAGGTTGGAAGAAGAGTGCTCACAATGTCTCGCAAACATTCTTTAGGAACTACTGGTCCATTTTTAGATGTCAATATTTGCCTTGGCTGTTCTTTTGCCTAAAGAGTCTGTGCCTGGGCTACCATGATGGGGACTGACTTCAGCTCTTGATTTCATTCTTGTTTTGACCAATTCATGGAGCATTCGTGTCTTGACTGATAAAGGGGGTTAAGGGAAGAATCACCCTAGCCTTCTTGGGCTCTCTTAGCAAGCATCATTTTGTGGCTAGGTTTTTATCTGAGGCCCATTGAGATTATTCCTGTGTATATCCAGATCCAAGGAGAACTCCTGAACTGACTGCACTTGTTTGTGGAGCAGGGGTCATGCAAATCCTGAACTTCCTCTGGCTGTTTCAGTATCACTGCCTCTCCCTCCCTGCTTTGGCATGGTAGCAGAGTGCTTACTAAAGAGAAAAGATTCTGCGTGTCTGCTGCTTTTCTCATCCTACCCTCAGATGAGTTAGGTTCACCTTCTCAGGGTGAAAGGACAGGTTTACAGGACCAACCGCTGGTAGCATAACCAAGTAACATAGTTGCTAAATGGGATCAACTCTATGAAGTAACAGACCTTGCCAGTTGTCATCCTGGTTTCCTTGGGTAATGCAGACAGTGCCAGAGGCAATTTCTGTGTTAGATGATTATTTGTTCTCCCCAAAGCAGCCTTCAATTATAGTATGCTTAAAAATGAGAGTTAATCCAGACAGAATGATCAATTGGCTAGGTAAAATTTAACAAGTGAGTTTCATTCCGACTGAGAAACTGTCTTTTAGTGAGAAGCTCTGGAAAATTTATAGTTCTGAAATGCAGGCATAATCTCCAAGAAGTAGAAATGGTCATTATGTTTAAATAGATGTTTATTTGTCTCTCTTATCTCTATCTTCATATTTCTTTAGATATATGTGTTTTCCTATCATTTAAATTTAGTGATTACGGTGTATTTAAACTAATGCCTTGTCATTGATGGGAGGTCACCTTTAAAAAGTTGATTCAGTAGTATGAGTTATTTTAGGACTGGAGTTGAGCTGGTTCCTATTAATGAAGACTGTTTCCTTTTTCTTTTTCTGGGACAGTGGAATTAATATAATCAGTTTTGTCTCTTTGCAGTCATGACACATTCTAGGCTTAGGTAAATAAACCCAACTGAAAAATAACAGACTAGCCTGCCCTATCTATCACTTGACTCGAAACTGTCATTTTCAGTTTCAACGTTATATTCATGAGCATGAATATGAAAAGTCTCTGTCAAAGATTTGCTTCACGTGTTTTGATTGCTTTAGAATGGAAATTTAAATACTGAATTTCAGAAATGAATTAGGAGAGGAGTGGAGAGAGTCCTGCACAAGGAGTCAGTCAGTTGGTTCTGGTCTTGGTTTGCTACCACGTATGTACCTGGACAAATCACTTTAAATGTCTTAGCATATTTCCTTTGTTTTTATTTTCATTAAACATTTGTATTTATTTATTTATTTAAATGGGCCTCATAGGTGTTGATATTGGTAAAGAATCTGCCTGCCAATGCAAGAGATGCAAGAGCCGTGGGTTCAGTCCCTGGGTTGGGAAGATCCCCTGGAGTAAAAAATGGCCACCCACTCCAGTATTCTTGCCTAGAGAATCCCATGCACAGAGGAGCCTGGCAGGCTCCAGTCCACTGAGTCACAAAGAGTTGGACACCACTGAGTGTACACACACACACACATTTATTTGTTGGCTACTCTGGGTCTTTGTTGCTGTGTGCAGGCTTTCTCTAGTTGAGTGCAGGCTTCTCATTGTGGTGACTTCTCGTTGCGGAGCATAGGCTCTAGGGTGCACAGGCTTCAGTAGTTGCTGCACATGCTAGTTGCAATTCCTAGTCTCTAGGGTATGGGCTCAGTAGTTGTGGTACATGGGCTTAATCGCCCTGAGGCATGTGGGATGCACGCGAGATCTCAGACCAGCGTTCCAGGGATCAAACCCGTGTCCCTTGCATTGGCAGGAGAATTGTTAACCACTGGGCCATGTAGGAAGTTCTTCCTTTGCTCTTGTAACTAAGATTGGTTCGACTAGGTGGGGATGGCACATAGATGTCCGCTTGTCTGCCAACTCTGATTAATTGGTAATACCTGCCTGGGGGGCTGCAGTGGCAATGAGGGTGAGCCTCTTTCAGCTGATAGGAAGATGGAGCGAGAGAGCCGCTTATTTGCCCGTACCTGAACTCACCCACTTTTTGGATCATTTTCTGTTTCTATTATGACTTTCATGATTGTTTGTTTGTTTGTTTCTTTCTTTTTGGCCACACAGCATGGTTTGTGGGATCTTAGTTACTCAAAGAGGGATTGAACCCAGGAACTTGGCACTGAACGCATGGCGTCCTAACCACTGGACTACCAGGGAATTCATGACCGTTATGATTTATTCTTAATTTTTACCTCAAGAAATGTTTTCTCTATCCTCGAAAATAATTGGAAGACTTAAGAGCAAGGAGACATAGTCTTTGAGATCATCTAGTCAAAACTAGGCTGATGTATATAAAAGTGCTTTGTAAAGTATTGAGCACTATTACAGTTATTTGAGGAGAGCATGGGTGGTGCTAGTGGTAAAGAACTCACCTGCCAATGCAGGAGACAAAATAGACGAGTGTTTGATCCCTGGGAAGATCCCCTGGAGGAGGAAACGGCAACTCAATTCAGTGTTCTTGCCTGGAGAATCCTATGGACAGAGGAAACTGGTGGGCTACAGTCCTTCGGGTCACAAAGAGTCAGACACAACTAAATAGACTTAGCATGCATGCATGATTAACTAATAGTTAGCGTTCCCATTTTTTGAGGGAGGGGGCCTTCCTCCCTAATTTTCATGAGATGGTTGTTAGAGAAATGGTGGAGTTTTAAAATGTAAATTTCTTAGAAGTTATTCCACTGACATTAAATTAAGAAAATTAAGTGTTAAGTTGTACCATATGGCAGTAAACACTGTAAATATTCAGAGAACTAGAGAGCTGGAGTCATCAGGGAATACTGAATGGAAAGGTAGAAACCTTAACAAGGCCTAACATGGGCAGAATTAGACAGAAGGGCATTTTTAGGTATGGGACAGAATTTGGATAAAGCATGGAATAAGAACAAAGCACAATTTGAGGCAATAGACAATTGGAGGCAATAGACAGGAAGTATAAACTGTTAGGTTTCAATAAGGAAAAATTTGAATTGCTAAAAATAATATTAATTTTGATGATAGCTAGCATTTATTTATTTATTTTCCCACCAACTTAAAAAAAAATTTCCAGTGTGTCAGACTCTGTTCTAGGTAGTAGGGGTACAGCTTTTAGTAAAATGGACAAAAATCATTGATCTTTAGAGCTTACATCTTAGCGGGAGAAGACAGATAATAAACAAAGCAGTAAGTCAAATATGTGGTATGTTATACAACTACCAAGAAGGAGATAGTGGAGTATTAGGGATGGGCTGCAATTTTAGATAAAGTGGACAGTGAAGTGAAGTGAAAGTTGCTCAGTCGTGTCTGACTCTTTGCGACCCTGTGGACTGTAACCCGCCAAGCTCCTCTCTCCATGGGATTCTCCAGGCAAGAATACGGAGTGAGTTGCCATTTCCTTCTCCAGGGGATCTTCCCAACCCAGGGATCAAACCCGGGTCTCCTGTTTTGCAGGCAGATGCTTTATCCTCTGAACCACCAGGGAAGCTCTAAGTTGAGTAATGACCTGAATACCACATTTCAGGTACTCTGCTAAGCTAGTTATAGATAGGAAATAATTTTAAATTCATAGTGACTTTATGAGAGTAGGTATTGTTATTAGTCTCATTTTATAGGTGAGGACCTGAAACACAGACAACCAAAGTCATCAACTAACTGTAGGAGCGGGGATTTCCACCCAGGAAGTCTACTCTCAGAGTTTATAATTTTAGTCTTCAAGTCGGAAAAGACTATCAAAGTATTGATAGCCTCTTAGAGCTAGAGGGGAATTTACTTATTTTCTAATCCAGTGGTTTTCAGAATGTATCACAGACACCTGGAAAGCTGGTTAAAACCTAGGTTTCTGGACCCTGCCCCACCAGATTTTGCTCCAGTAGGCCTAGGGTAAGGTCTGGGAATTGACATTCTAACAAGTTTTCAGGTGATGCAGTTGTTGATGGTTTGGGCAACTTTTGAGAATCACTGGCTGGTCTGGTGGTTTGCAAACTTGGTTGCACTTCACAATCACCTGGGGAGCTTCTAAGACCTGCTCATGCCTTAATACAGGAGGTCCTGAGAGCCTGCACTTAACTGGTCTGGGCAGAGACTCTCATGGTATGAATGAGTACGTTGCACACGGAGGATTAAACTCCACTCATCTAGTTTAACTTTGATTTTACCGATAAGGAGACTGGTCTGAAGGAAGAGCTCCTTCTCTTCTGGCTTTGGCTTCTAGCATTCTGCACACTGTTTCTTACTCACTCACTTGATTCTTGATTATATAACGTCAGGGGCTGTGTTAATCTATTTGCCACATGGTCAAATGTAGCAGGGAATGCCGCTGCTGCTGCTGCTAAGGTGCTTCAGTCGTGTCCGACTCTGTGCGACTCCATAGACGGCAGCCCACCAGGCTCCCCTGGGATTCTCCAGGTGAGAACACTGGAGTGGATTGCCATTTCCTTCTCCAATGCATGAAAGTGAAAAGTGAAAGTGAAGTCACTCAGGCGTGTCTGACTCTTAGCGACCCCATGGACTGCAGCCTACCAGGCTTCTCCACCCATGGGATTTTCCAGGCAGGAGTACTGGAGTGGGGTGCCATTGCCTTCTCCGGTAGCAGGGAACAGTGAGTCATTAAAAGTTTTTAACCAGCAAAGTGACATAAAGAAAGTAATATTTTAGGATAATTATTCGAAAGGGTAGGATAAAGAGATTAGAGACGTGAAGATCTTCTTATTGCAGTCTTCCTATAGAGACTTGCTATTCAAATGTGATAGAGAGCAGCAGCAGCATTACCTGGAACTTTGTTAGGCATGCAACTCTCAGGGCCAACATTAGATCTACTGGATTAGAGCCTACATTTTACAAGATCCCCAGTGATTTGTGTGCACATGGAAATTTAAGAATAATACCTGGACTTATAGGATAGCCCTACAGGAGACTGAAAAGCAGCAGTGAATATAAATGACTGAGCAGGTCAGCTTTTCTTTAAGCCTGTTCCTCGGGATCTTTCTTTCTTTCTCCCCCTCTCTAGGATCTTGATAGGTATTCAGTGGTCAAAAAGGTTAGTTTGGCAAATACCAGGTTGAACAAAGCTAAACAGGTTTCTTTGTGGCCAGACATCTTCTAATATGCTCAAGTGCTTTCTAAATCTTCAAGATAAAAACTATACAATGTAGCTGCTTCTACCTTTATTGATCATGGAAGTTAGTCTAGGGGGCATCCTCACATGTTACTATTTTGTTGAGCATATCTTGGTAAAGATGTAATAGCCCTTTGTGACTATTCAGGTTCTAGACTTATAAAATATTCTAGCCCCTGGTCATCTTAGACTTCCTAAATTTAATATCTCTTGCATTCTTATACATTAACAATGAAAGACTAGAAAGAGAAATTAAGGAAACAATCCCATTTACCATCACAACCAAAAGAATAAAATATCTAGGAATAAACCTACCTAAGGACCCAAAAGCCTTGTACTCAGAACTATAGGATAATGATGAAAGAAATCAAAGATGGCACAAACAGATGGAGAGACATACCATGTTCTTGAATTGGGACAATCAATATTGTGAAAGTGGCTGTACCACCCAAAGCAATCTAGATTAAGTGCAATCCCTGTCAAATTATCAATGGCATTTTTCACAGAATTAAAACAAAAAAATTTACAATTTGTGTGGGGACACAAACGACTCCAAATAGCCAAAGCAATCTTGAGAAACAAAAATGAAGCTGGAGGTATCAGGCTTCCTGACTTCAGACTATGCTGCTGCTGCTGCTGCTAAGTCATTTCAGTCGTGTCCGACTCTGTGCGACCCCAGAGACGGAAGCCCACCAGGCTCCTCCGTCCCTGGGATTTTCCAGGCAAGAACACTGGAGTGGGTTGCCATTTCTTTCTCCAATGCATGAAAGTGAAAAGTGAAAGTGAATTTGCTCAGTCATGCCCAACTCTTCGTGACCCCATGGACTGTAGCCTACCAGGCTCCTCTGTCCATGGGATTTTCCAGGCAAGAGTACTGGAGTGGGTTGCCATTGCCTTCTCTTACTACAAGGCAGTAGGAATCAAGATAGTGTGGTAATGGCACAAAAACAGAAATATAGATCAATGGAACAGAATAAGATGTGTATAAGAGACAGGTTATAGATAGGATTTAATTTTAAATTCATAGTGACTTTATGAGAGTAGGTATTGTTATTAGTCTCATTTTATAGGTGAGGACCTGAAACACAGACAACCAAAGTCATCAACTAACTGTAGGAGCGGGGATTTCCACCCAGGAAGTCTACTCTCAGAGTTTATAATTTTAGTCTTCAAGTCGGAAAAGACTATCAAAGTATTGATAGCCTCTTAGAGCTAGAGGGGAATTTACTTATTTTCTAATCCAGTGGTTTTCAGAATGTATCACAGACACCTGGAAAGCTGGTTAAAACCTAGGTTTCTGGACCCTGCCCCACCAGATTTTGCTCCAGTAGNTACTACAAGGCAGTAGGAATCAAGATAGTGTGGTAATGGCACAAAAACAGAAATATAGATCAATGGAACAGAATAGATAGCCAAGATAAACCCACACACTTATGATCACCTAATCTATGACAACTCTCACATCTACTACTACTACGACTACTGGAAAAACCATACCTTTGACTATATGGACCTTTGTCAGCAAAATGATGTCTCAGCTTTTTAATACGCTGTCTAGGTTTGTCATAGCTTTTATTCCCAGGGGCAAGCATGTTTTAATTTCATGGCTGCAGTCACCGTCCACAGTGATTTTGGAGTAGTCATGTATGGATGTGAGAGGTGAACCATAAAGAAGGCTGAGCACCAAAGAATTGATGCTTTTGAACTGTGGTGTTCGAGAAGACTCTTGAGAGTCCCTNTTTTAATTTCATGGCTGCAGTCACCGTCCACAGTGATTTTGGAGTAGTCATGTATGGATGTGAGAGGTGAACCATAAAGAAGGCTGAGCACCAAAGAATTGATGCTTTTGAACTGTGGTGTTCGAGAAGACTCTTGAGAGTCCCTTGGACTGTAAGGGGATCAAACCAGTCAATCCTAAATGAAATAAACCCTGAATATAATTGGAAGGACTGATGCTAAAGCTGAATCTCCAGTTCTTTGGCCACCTGATGCCGAGTCGACTCATTGGAAAAGACCTGATGCTGGGCAAGATTGAAGGCAGGAGGAGAAGTGGATGACAGATGATGAAATGATTGGATGGCATCAGTGACTCAATGGACATGAGTCTGAGCAAACTCCAGGAGATAGTGAAGCACAAGGAAGCCTGGCATGCTGCAGTTCATGGGGTTGCAAAGAGGGTAGGACATGACAGAGTGACTGAAAAATATCAAATCTATGACAAAGGAGGCAAGAATATACGATGGAGAAAAGACAGTCTTTTTAACAAGTGTACTGGAAAAACTGGACAGCTACATGTAAAAGAATGAATTTGGAACATTGTCTAACACCATACATAAAAATAACTCAAAATGGATAAAAGACCTGAACATAAGGCCAGGCTATAAAACTCTTAAAGGAAAACATAGGAAGAACACCATCAGTTCAGTTCAGTTCAGTCGCTCAGTTGTGTCCGACTCTGCAACCCCATGCATCGCAGCACGCCAGGCCTCCCTGTTCATCACCAACTCCCGGAGTTCACTCANCGGGCTGTGCGGGGCCCGCGGAGCGAAGGCCCGCGCAGCCCCTTCCCCTGGACCCCCGCCGCCGAGAGGGAAGTTTGTCGGAAGACTGTCATGGGGCCCGAGTGGGGCGGCACATGCCCGGTGCGCTTGAATCGCCCGGAGCTGGGGAGCCCTCCTCGCCGGGAGACCGAGTGGTACTTCCAGGGAGGAAAAGTAAAGAGGAGCGTGTGTATTCTGCGTGGTGATTCCGTCTGCCTCCCACTGCCGCCGTGTGTCCGTCCACACAAGCGTGGCTGGCTGGAGGGATGACAGCGGAGGGTACGCTGGCTAGTGAGAGAAGGAAATAGTGCAGCCGAAAGGAATACCGAAGTGTTTTCTGAATCGGTAACATTTACAGAAGGCTGCGACCAGAGGACTTGCCTAACAGCAGCCAGCCCGTGAGTTACGACTTATAAGTTTCTTGGAATGTGCTTCCTGGGAAAATGCTTAGTGCTATTTTGAAAACTCTTGTCGCTGGTCACCTGAGCCATTCCATTTTTCACAACCCAGAACTTCTTAGCAAGATGTCATAAAAGTTGCTGTGGAGTGTTAATTTCACGTGTATAACTTCGGAAGAAAGTTAAACAGCAGATTCATCTGGGCTGCAGTCTCCAGGGGAGCTTGTGATGTTCTTACAATGTACATATATATATATATATATATAAATTACGTTCAGGAATGTAGGAAGTACCATTAAATTTTTTAAAAATCAGAATATTGAATAAATCTTTTAAACAGCTTGTCTGGAGACTCTCTTCCGGTACTCATATCAGTTACCTAAGAGAACTATTTTAGTTTTCTGTTGGTTTAATGATTTGGGGTTCTTCTGGGCTGGTTCACAGTAGCGTTATGTACTAGTTGTGTTTCCTCTTTCAGAGCTCTCCTTTGCAGTAAAACACAAACTTGTGCTCTGCTGCCCACGATTTGATTCCCAGCGATGCTTGCATTTCTCCACTACGGTCTTGCAGTAGCAGCATCTGAAAATCAGTTTATAATGAATGGGTCCAAATTGAATTATATTGCTGCAGCAGTGCCTTCAGATTTGCAGTAGACACAGCTGTTCAGCTTGTGCAAATATTTCTTTGACTGACCACTAGTGTTTTTCTACTAGTGGTCTAAATATCTCTTTCTCCTGTTGAGACAAAACTTGAACTTTGTGGCTGCAGTTTTAATACAATTCCTAGACTATTATTTAATGTGGAAGTGAGAGAAACAATCAAAAACAAATCAGTCATGAGATTCTTGTCTGGTTGAAATAAATTTGTTAAGCAGTGGAGAGGAATGAGTAAGGCTGGTGGGTGATATGTAAGTCACTAATAATACTCTGTTTAAAAGCTGATAAAAATTGAGTTTGATGTTAATTTTGTAAAATCGGCTTATCTGAAGTGAGAGATGTGGAAACAGGCAAGAGTTAAATGCTCTGATTTCACTCCGTGAAAATACTATGATTTTACTGCAGAATAGATCTCCTTTGCTTCATTAATCTTGACGTGTTTGAGTGAAAAATCTTTGAACATATGAAATGTAGATCATACCAGACAAGTTTGGCCTTGAAGCTTGTCCTCTGAAACTGGTAACTTTTGAATGGCTTTGCAGCTTTGCTATTGTTAAATGAGGTTATTTTAGATTTTGTTTTATAAAGAGGGACAAATTAGTAACATGATACTTTAACAGAGAGGCTTGTTGCACTATATACTTTCAGCTGTTTCCAGGATGGTGCACAATGGATTGGCCTTTGGGGCAGTTCTGTTCCTGGATGGTTAGATACTTAATGTGCTGCTAATCACAACAGAGTTTTATCAAAAAGGATTTTCTACTCTTGACCACTTTTCCCCGTTATTTGACCCTTGTAAGGCACGGAGGCTTTTTTGTGAATGTGGAACCAAAAAGTCAGTTTTTAATGGCTCTGTTTAAATAATCCAGAGAATAAATTCACCATTATATTTATGTTGGGCCCTTGGTTGCGTATTCATCACCATCACATTGTTGTGAAATGGTCCGTTAGTGTGGGGGCCATGGAAGGGATCACCATTGAACATGTTAAACAAGGTGTAACTTTGTCTCCCATAATTGCTAGTCTGAAATAGAGATTTTAAGGACATATATTAAAGCANTCACATTGTTGTGAAATGGTCCGTTAGTGTGGGGGCCATGGAAGGGATCACCATTGAACATGTTAAACAAGGTGTAACTTTGTCTCCCATAATTGCTAGTCTGAAATAGAGATTTTAAGGACATATATTAAAGCAAATAAAAGACTTAAAGGAATTACATTACACACACAGAGTGGAAGCATTTGAGTAGATGGAAAGGCAGGGAGAGACCTGGCAATAACTCTGCGAGACTCAGCCCCCTTTCAGTGGGGGGATGTGTGTGTGGTTTCTGGGATGAAGTTTGGCCAGGCAGAGGAAGGTGTGTTCTCTGCTCATGTGATAAAATTTGAGGGTGGGTACTCCGAATGGGAAGAGCTGAAGGGTTAGGCGGAGCAGGAGGTGGCCTTGGTGGCCGGAGAAGCAGGAGGGACTCGGACGGTCATGATCCAGTGCGTGTCTCGGGACTGGCCTGTGGAGCCATCCTGTCCGGTATCTGCGTCTGATGGGCAGGCCCTGGGCCCCGAGCATAGTACACCTGATGCTGGGGAGCTGACCAGCTAGCATGCTGCCTGCAGGGTGCTTGCAGTCCAGCCGGGGGAGCGTGGATGTGCGCAGGGTCCAGAAGTAGCCTTTTCTTGTTTTACATTGAGGATGTAGATGCTTTCTCACAATTGTCATCTTCATTTACTTGGCACCCTTTATAAGCAGTGGGACTTTGTGTTACCAGTATATAGTTTGTTGTGTGTTTTGGAAATTTTTGTGTTTAATATTTCCAAATTAAAACAGTGTATTACTGTCTTACAGCAGCAGGGATTCATGATTTAACAGTATGGAAGAAATAAATACCTAGGCAAGCAGTAGAGGTTTTTTTTTTTTGGTCAGCTTTATTGAGGCCAAATATACATTCAACAAATCTACTATAAAAGTTTTGTAGAACTGCCTTCTGAAAGTTGAATAGGTATATTTCATCTCATTTTATATATGTGTTGCTAGTGTGTATTAGTTCCTCAATCATGTATGACTCTTTGTGACCCCATGTACGGTAGCCTGCCAGGCTCCTCTGTCCATGGAATTCTCTAGGCAAGAATACTGGAGTGGGTTGCCATTTCCTACTCTAGTAAATGTCCCGAAGCAGTTGTGGTTACATTGTATACTGTGAATCCCTTTAAATGCAATAGAAAACTGTATTTAAAGATACTTGGTGTAAATACCATTACCAACCAACCAAAATGCCTTTTACAGCAAAATGATGACCTTTTAGGTTTACATCTGAAGAGTTCTTTTCTCCCCATCACTTCAGTTTGATCCTCAACAGCATCCTGTCAGGTGGGAAGGGAAAATACTGTTTCTGCCAATTCCAGGTGAGAAACCAGACTTGAGAGGTGATCTACTGAAAGTAATGCAAAGGGTGAAAGCCAGAACCTAACCTAGATCTTTAAAGTCTGTATATTCATCTTATGAATCTGCATCCAGAAACACAGAATTTCCTTGAATCATGAACTCAGGAGACTACATACTTGGCAAGTTTCAGTAGCATAACTGCAGCAAGTGGAGAAAGTTTGTCAGCAGCTTTACGGGGATGTGGGGTTGGGATTGGGCAAGCAAGAGTATGCTCCCCTCCAGGGGTAGGGGCTGCCCCTCCCCTCTGTTCTGGCCCTGCAGGATGTTATCCAGGGTGTACACGTCTCACCTGTTTATTGCAGTGGATAATTGAGGACCAGTCTTAGGTTATTTCATCTCTTTACTACGTGCCAGCTAGATAGGAGCTGTGAGTTTTTGTAGAGACTTCTAGGGCTAGGGCTTTTCATGTCTTTGCTTAGCTTTTACTTGGTAGAAAAGTAGGGATTCTTGGATAACTGAGAGGGATGAGGACAGTGGCCACATTTGAAGTTGCTTGGGGTGGCGGGGTAAGTATGAATCCCACCAGGGGAGTTGTCACAGTAGAGCAAAAGATTGGGAATCATCCCTGCTTAATGCTTGAATTTGATTGTGTGATTCTCCATCGTAGTTGAGAATGACTTGTAAAGGGACTGAGGCTTAATCCTATAGTCAGAAGTTAATGCTTGCATTGTTAGCCTGTGTTTTTACAACTTCTGACTTGTGCCATTGTCATTGTGTGACAAAGTATGCGATTACTTGGGGCTATGTAAGTGCCACTTTGTGTTTTCACTTAATGTGTTGGAAGACAAAATAGTTAAAAATGATTTTGCCAAAGCATGCCTTCCTTCCCTTTTTAAGATGAAATGTTCCTTACTGTGAGCTGTTCAGTATGAGGAAGGCTTGCTTTCAGCCAGGTTAGTTGTAGGTATATCCTTAGTCAGGACGGCACTTCTTTATCTCATTCAAACCAGCTCTTTGGTATATTCCAGGGACACGTAAGGAAGTGTTGCTCAAGAGCAGATTTGTGCTCAGGAGAAATTGGGCATGGCTGAGGCTCTTGCCTGCAGACTCTCCCCAGCCTTCCTATGCTCTGGGCTCTGAGTTTTGGAGGGGCTGCAGCATCATTCCCAAGTGTGTGGGTCACAGACCTTTTCCGTAGAGGGTCAGAGGACAGGATTTCGGCTCCGCAGGCCACGTGGTCTCTGCCATAGTGGCTCACTCAGTGCTGACACTTCAACATGAAAGTGGCTCTGGGTGGCATGTCCACAGATATGCCAGGAAACTAGTAAAACTCTGGTTTCAGAAACGGGCAGCCGGGGGTTTGGCTTTGAGGCTGCAGTTTGTGACTCCGAGGTGACGTGAGACTGGTGCTCTGAGGATCTTCAGTTTCCTCAGGTGTGGAGTAGAACGAGCATTCCCTTCCCCAGGGGCTGGGTGAGATGATGTGTGAGAGGTGCCCGGCGACAGTGCTATCTGATCTGGACCGGGGGAAGCGGGTGCACTTTGTAGCCACGTTTGCTGGTAGTTCTGGAAGCAGTAGCAGCCCCATGCATGCACCCACACGGGACACCAGTGGGCAGGTCTGTTGTAGTGGAGCACATTCAGCATATAGCCAGGAATTCTTCCATCGGCACTATTGATTTTTTTTGCCTCCATTTTCAACTATTTTTTAATAGAAACACAATGGCCATGAAATTTTAAAATTGCAGAAACTTAAGCAGTGTGGTATGTTCTGAAAATTCTTACTAATTTTGAAGCATATGTCACGGACTGTTTAGGCAGCCAGCGTGTGAATCTGTTTATTTAATGTGTGTATCACACTTCCATCTGAGGTGCCCCTTATGCCATAAGTGTACAGAGGATCTGGGTGATGCCTTCTAGTAGCTTAGAACTGTGTTGACGAAGAGAAGATTAAGAAACAGAACTTGAGAAAAGAATGTGAAATGCAGTTAGGTGCCCAAATGCACAACTCAGAAAGGGCAATTGAAGGAAACTTCCTTTATTCACATGCTTTTTACTGAGTACCCCTTGTGGAGAAGCCCAGGGCAGGGTGTCCGAGTGAGGGTGGCACCAGAGGCAGGCCCTTGGTCTTTTCTTTGATGCCCGCACCCTGGGAAGTCTGCTGGTTTTCTACACTATCTGTGTGCTGGGAAAAGCGCTCTGGCTACTCAGAGAATTTCATCTCTATGGGTGTGATCTTGGCCCATGGCCTGCACCTAAGTCCTTTCAGGTTGTCCCAGCTGGTCTCTCAGATGCCCTCAGGCTCCTGGCCATGCCCTCTTGATTTTCAGCACGTGTGCCCAGTGTCCCCTGAGCCCTTCCCCTAGTGGCACGTCCCTCATCAGAAGACTGTCCTGGGGGGCTCTCAGGATCTGGAGTGGTGTCCACAGCTCCTGCACAAACTGGGGAGCAGGGGGTGAGGGGTGCCACACTTTCCCCGTCCAATCTAGGCTTAGCTTTCAGGAATCGTCATGTCACAGCAAGGCATCGGTGTAGGGGTCCACACTTGCACCGGTGCCTGTTGGGGATGCTGGTGACTTTCCGTGGGGCTGTGATTGCCAGCAGGGGTGCTGGGGAAGAGCCATGTGCAGGGGTTGCCCAGCCAGAGCTTTGACTTGAAGAGTTGTGAATCAGAGATTGGGGTGGGGGGTGGTTCTTTAGGAAAGGCATGGAAGTAAGCAAAAGTGGCTTTTTTTCCGTGTTCTTAGACAATACACAGAATGACTGCTGCTGATTTAGAAAAATCCGCCTTTTGGGTGTTTTCTTGTTCTAAATTTGGGAATTAAGGCTATTTTTGAGCCCTATGTCTAAAAGTCAAATTCCTATCTTTTAAAACCTTACCCTTAGAAAGACTTGGATATCATCCCATGTGACATTTTCCCCCGTGTTTCATTTCCATTAATCAAAAGAATGTTAAAAAAAAAAAAAAGAATGTTTAGTTGAACTATCTCTAAGAATAGTAAAATCTAATGCTGAAGAAATTTTCACTTGGTTAAATCTGACTTTCTTATTTCTAGATGTCCCGTCTGCTGCTGTTTGACATCGTCTCTTAATTTGCCAGTCTTTCTAATAACACCTGTGCCTTAGTTTATGTAGTAGATGTTTTTTAATAGTTGTAGCTGTTAATGGGGTTGTACAATTCTGTTGTGAAGTAAAATCTTTATATAGTTCAAAAGCTTCCTTTTGCACTGCCCCCAGATATTTTGAATTTTTAAAAAATCAAAACTGTACCACCTGGACATGTCTTAATTTTGTAGTTGGAATACCCAGTGAAATCACAAGAAGAATAAGCTACTGTTCTTTATAATAGCCTGTAGAGTGAGGCTTGGGCCATATTTGAATGACGTGGATTTTGGTGGATTTATCAACAAACTGCATGATAACACTCAGGAACTATAGAAATATATCAAATAATTGGGGTTTGCTTTGACAGTTATGGGCTATATGAGTTTAACCCCTATTTCTTTGCATTGATTGCTGAGGAAGGCTTTCTTATCTCTCCTTGCTATTCTTTGGAACTCTGCATTTGGGATGAGTATATCTTTCCTTTTCTCATTTGCCTTTAGCTTCTTTTCTTGTCTCAGCTATTTGTAAGGCCTCTTCAGACAACCATTTTGCCTTTTTGCATTTCTTTTTCTTGGGGATGGTCTTGATTACTGCCTCCTGTATAATGTCACTAACCTCTGTCTGTAGCTCTTCATNGATGAGTATATCTTTCCTTTTCTCATTTGCCTTTAGCTTCTTTTCTTGTCTCAGCTATTTGTAAGGCCTCTTCAGACAACCATTTTGCCTTTTTGCATTTCTTTTTCTTGGGGATGGTCTTGATTACTGCCTCCTGTATAATGTCACTAACCTCTGTCTGTAGCTCTTCATGCACTTTATCAGATCTAATTCCTTGAATCTATTTGTCACTTCTACTGTATAATTGTAAGAGACTTGATTTAGGTCGTACCTGAATGGTCTACTGGTTTTCCCTGCTTTCTTCAACTTAAGTCTGAGTTTTGCAATAAGGAGTTCATGATCTGAGCCAGAGGAAAACAGTAGAATGGGAAAGACTAGAGATCCCTTCAAGAAAATTAGAGATACCAAGAGAACATTTCATGCAAAGATGGGTGCAATAAAGGACAGAAATGGTATGGACCTAACAGAAGCAGAAGATATTAAAAAAGGGTGGCAAGAATGGACAAAAGAACTATACAAAAAGATCTTAATGACCCAGATAACCACGATGGTGTGATCACTCACCTAGAGCCAGATATCCTGGAGTCCGAAGTCAAGTGAGTCTTGACTTGAAGTGTCACTATGAACAAAGCTAGTGGAGGTGATGGAATTCCAGCTGAACTATTTCAGTCCTAAAAGATGATGCTGTTAAAGTGCTGCACTCAGTATGCCAGCAAATTGGAAAACTCAGCAGTGGCCACAGGACTGGAAAAGGTCAGTTTTCATTTCAATCCCAAAGAAAGGTAATGCCAAAGAATGTTCAAACTACCACACAATTGAACTCATCTCACGCTAGCAAAGCAATGCTCAAAGTTCTCCAAGTTAGGCTTCGACAGTACGTGAACCGAGAACTTCCAGATGTTCAAGCTGGATTTAGAAAAGGCAAAGGAACCAGAGATCAAATTGCCAACATCCTTTGGCTCATAGAAAAAGCAAGAGAGTTCCAGAAAAACATCTGCTTCTGCTTTGACTATGCCAAAGCCTTTGACTTTGTGGATTGCAACAAACTGGAAAATTCTTAAAAGAGATGGGCATACCAGACCACCTGAAACCTGCATGCAGGTCAAGAAACAACAGTTAGAACCAGACATGGAACAATGGACTGGTTCCGAATTGGAAAAGGAGTACATCAAAGCTATATATTATCATCCTGCTTATCTAACTTATATGCAGAGTACACCGTGTGAAATGCCGGGCTGGATGAAGCACAAGCTGGAATCAAGATTGCTGGGAGAAACATCAATAACCTCAGATATGCAGATGATACCACCCTTATGGCAGAAAGCAAAGAGGAACTGAAGAACTTCTCAATGAAAGTAAAAGAGGGGAGTGAAAAGGTTGGCTTAACATTCACCCTTCCCAAAACCAAGATGATGGCATCCAGTCCCATCACTTCATGGCAAACAGATGGGGAAATGATGGAAATAGTCAGAGACTTTATTTTCTTGGGCTCCAAAATCACTGCAAATGGTGACTGCAGCCATGAAATTAAAAGATGCTTGCTCCTTGGAAGAAAAGCTATGACCATTCTAGACATCATATTAAAAAGCAGAGACATTATTTTGCCGACAAAGATCCATATTGTCAAAGCTCTGGTTTTTCCAGTAGTCATGTATGGATGTGCGATTTGGACCATAAAGAAAGCTGAGCACCAAAGAATTGGTGCTTTTGAACTGTGGTGTCAGAGAAGACTCTTGAGAGTCCCCTGCAAGGTGATCAAGCCAGTCAATCCTGAAGGAAATCAGTCCTGAATATTAATTGGAAGGACTGATGCTGAAGCTCCAATTCTTTGGCCACCTGATGCAAAGAACTGACTCATTGGAAAAGACCCTGATGCTGGGAAAGATTAAAGGTAGGAAGGGAAGGGGACGACAGAAGATGAGGTGGTTGGATGGCAGCACCGACTTGATGGACATGACTTTGAACAAGCTCTGGGAGTTGGTGATGGACAGGGAAGCCTGGTTTGCTGCAATCCATGGGGTCGCAAAGAGTTGGACACAACTGAGTGAACTGAATTGAACTGAGTTTGACCCAGTTCCTTTGGATTAAAATATTTTGAGTGTTTGTCACTTGATTAAAAGTAGAACCTTCTAACCATGACTCAGAGTTGAAGGAAATGTCAGAGCTTTTTATACTGGGAGGCAGGCAGTGTGGTAGTGAGGAAGGAGCTTGGCTTCCACTCAGTGGACACTGGACGTCAGTATCCAGCTCTTCAGCTCTGTGACTTGGACCAATGACTGTACATTAGAACTTGGTTGGGGAGGATGGATCTCATGTCCAAAAGGGAGTCTTTCCCCCTAAAATTTTACATTTCTTCTCAGTTTGATTAGCTTTGCATATTGGACTCCTGTGGGCTTCCCAGATAGTGCAGTGGTAGAGAATCCACTTGCCAGTGCTGGAGATGCAACAGATGTGGGTTCGATCCCTGGGTCAGAAAAATCCTCTGGAGCAGGAAGTTGCAACCCACTCCAGAATTCTTGCCTGGAAAAATCCCACAGCCAGGAGCTTGGCCAGCTACAGTCCAGTCCTTGGGGTTGCAAAGAGTCAGACCTGAGTGAGCGCACACAGAGACAGACAGACAGACACACACACACATACACACACTTGGTTCCTGTCATTTAGCCAGTTGCAGCGGCACTTACTGTTGTATCATTGTATGGGAAAGCACTAGATCCATTTTCCTCCTGGGCTGGTGAGGATGGGCTGATGTAGGTGAGGGGTCTGACCCAGAACCAGATCCGTGGACGTCCTCGCTGAGCACACAGAAGATGCCGCCGTTGCCGGTTCCCGTAGAGCATGAGGGCCAGCGCGGCCTCTGCCCCTGCTGGCGGAGGAGTGAGTGAGAGCTGAGATTGAAGTCTCAGGACATGGGTGCGAGCGTGACACACTTCACTTAGTCTGTGTTTGTAGTTTAAAATTGTTCTTTATTGGAAAATTGAAGTCTAAATAGAACTGTTTTTCTAGTATGTTTCAGAACAGGGACTTGACTTAAGTTAGGACTTGCGGGGAAAGAAAGTGAGCACAGAGAAGCTATACAAATGGCCTTTCTTTTTTAGAGAACAGAGTTAGGGGAGAAAACATCCTTTGAGTCACTATCCAGTTTAGTCAGGCTGATTGGTTGAAATAAATATCAGTGAAATTTTAATTTCCTCTTTGATTCAGCAACCACTGATCTTGAAAGGGGTGGATTCAGCTGCTTGCTGTTTTGTGAAGTTTTCTATTCCTGCAGATTCCGTAATAGGAAGTGACTTTGGTGGAGTTTACTATTTTTTTCATTTTAGATTTTTGTTGTTGTTCTTGTTTAGTTGCCAAGTTGTGTCTGACTCTGCGACCCCGTGGCTGTAGCCCACCAGGCTCCTCTGTCCATGGGATTTCCCAGGCAAGAATACTGGAGAGGATTACTAATTTCCTCCTCCAGGGGATCTTCCCACCCCGGGGATTGAACCCGAGTGTCCTGCATTGGTAGGCGGGTTTTTACAAACTCTGAGCCACATACCTATTTTAGGTATGGCAGTTTATGGGTTTTGCTAGTAAAGATTGCCGCTTGGTGGACAAAGAATTTTTCTCCCTAATTTATGTTCATCTTTACATTGGATCTTTTTTACATTTTATTTAGTTGTAATTTTTATTGAAAATAACAAAAGAGGCATAAAGCATTGATAGATTGTCTGTGTCGTTTTGGTTGGGCCTCTACTGCAGTTGGGATTGTTTTTTGTTTGAAGAGCAGAACTCACCCAGAGTTGAACTTCTCTTTTAAAAATCTCTGAGAAAATCATATTGAGAGATTAACTGTTTTAGCTCACAGTGATGACTTTTTCAATCTAACAGTTGAAGGAAAAGCTGGTTCCTTCTCAACAGTTAAGAGTGGTTTTGGACATTTCCTTTGTTGGAAACTCTATATAGAGTTCTTATGGTGGTAAGTCCTGTTGAACTTTCACTACCATTGGCCACCTTCTAGACCCACACCCCCAGGACTGGGTCCACTAGACTCTTGTGGCTAGTGAGTGCTTAGACTGTTAGTAGTGTGACTCAGGAACGACGTTTTTATTTTTCTTTAATTGTAATTAATATAGATGTTAATAACCACATGCATCTATTGGCTGCTGCATCAGATGGCACAGCCCAGTCATGTTTGTTGTTGTTTAGTCACTAAGTTGTGTCCAACTCTTTTGCGACCCCATGGACTGAAGCCTGTGGGCTCCTCTGTCCATGGAATTTTCCAGGCAAGAATACTGGAGGGGTTGCCATCTCCTTCTCCGGGGGATCTTCCTGACCTAGGGATCAACCCTGCATCTCCTGCATTGGCAGGCAGATTGACTTACCTCATTTGCCTAGAGTGTTCTTTAAGATACAGGCCTGAAGGCCAAGTCCCTCTAAAGGGACCCACTTTTAAAGATGGAAAACATTTTTAAAAATACACTTTGGTTTAGATTCCAGATTTTTCACTCATGTAGAAAGTATTCTAGTGTGAGTCAGCCCTGGAAATCTAGGGGACATGGCGGGTCCAGGATCTGCCTTCGCGGAAGGCAGCTCTGTCAGCGGCGACTGAGCGCCTTAGAAAGGAGGCCCTGATTGGGGCATAGGACGGAGGCTCTTCGGAAGGGTCCTGGTAGGCCTTCTGGAGGAGCTATCCAAGACCTGAGGATGAATAAGACACGAGAGGTACTATTCCAGGCATAGAGAACAGCATAAATAGCAAGTGTGGTGGTCTGGAGGTATACACTTCTGAGCAAGTAAAGTTTTTGCAAGAGCCAGTTTTGTTTTTGTTTTACATTCAATAAATTGCCACTTGGAGGCAGTGTGGTCTTGCCTCTGAGAGGGGGAGACTGCTAGTGTCGTTCGACCCTGGTGGGCCTGGGCTCCAATCTCAGCTGCGCCCCTCTTTATTCTTTTATTCAACAAATATCAAAGCGCTTATATAGTTCACATTATCTATGTGTGTTTATTATGTGTGGACACTGCTTGGCTGTGGTTATATCAGTGTGGCCCCATCTTCTTGGACCTCAGAGGGTAGTGGTGTGGTCAGGCAGTCCAGCAGCCCTACCAGTGCCTGTCTTAATCGGAGACTGAAAGCAGTGTCATGATGGGAAAGAGCCAGGTCCTCCTGACTGGCTGGTCAGGGAAACTCCTTACAGGATGGGCACTGGAGCTTGTTGCAGGACAGACTATTAGGGGAGCCAGGTTGGGCACCTAAAGGCAAGGTCACCTCGTGGGAAGCCTGGGGTGTTGGCCCAGGGAATCCAGACTGTCCATTTGGGGCTTAAAAAGCAATTCAGAGTTTTAGAAACCCATCACATTCAGGGTGATTGGAGGAAGTGACTGTGACTTGTTCTCCAGGAGGCTCAGTCATCTTTTTCCAGGTGTATTTTCCATCCAAGTTCATATGTGCAGTGAGAGCTGACAGTTGCCTTCTCACTCCCCAAACTGTATTTGTGGGAGCAGGAAAAAGACCCTATGAACAACAACCTAAGAATCAGAACTACAGTTGACCCTTGAACAGTGTGGGACGTCAGAGTGTCAACCCTCCCTGCAGTCAAAAATCCATATAAAACTTGCCTCTGTACACCAGTTCCTTCACTGTGTCTCTCTAACGTGGGTCCTCCGTATACATGGGTCTGCATCCTCAGATTCAACCAACCACTGTATAGTTGTGAGTTAAAAAAAATCTGTGTGTTAAGTGGGCCTGTGCAGTTCAAGTGTCAACTGTAGTGTTCTTATTCAAGGTATTAGGAAATTTTTATACACACAGGAGGTTTTTGTTAAAAAAGTGTTTTGTTGTGTTTTGTTTTGTTTTTTTAATTTTTTGACTGGGTGACATATTCATAGTGTTCCAAAAAGTACAAAAGGCTGTTTAGTGAAAAGCCCTCCTTTCCTTTTTCCAAAATCACCAGTTACCCTCCCCATAGGCAACTAGTGTTTCTTGTATGTCATGCAGGAGATACACTGTGTATGTAAGCACAAGCTTCCTCTGCTTACTCCTTCTTCCCACAGTGACACATAGCTATGTTGATCCAGTCTAGGTGCATTCCAGACGGATGAATATCTCAGAGCTGTTAGAAGTATTAATAATTGAAGAGCAGGCATCATTCTAAATATCCCTTTTTTTAAAATGTTAAAACGTTTTGGTGCTGTACGTAAACAACACAGAATGATTTTTGTATTTGTGCTACACTTCATATGAAGCATCAGAGTTTTAAAAATTAATCTCGTCTCAAAGGGTATTAGAGGTTTTGTTGCTATCATCATGTTGCACATCTCGTGACCCTGATTGACACCAAAGTTCTGTTTTATGGTTTTTCCCCCAGTTTCTGGAAAAAATTCTTTAAACCTGTGGTTTTTGTTAACCACCTTACTAGTTGACATACAAATACCTGTAGCTTAACACAACCTACTTCTGCACCAAGTAGATAAAATAAAAATCAGTCTCTGGCTTGGTAGGACTTCTGAGAATATTCATATTCACTCTAGGTATTTCTGTTAATTTAGTCAGTCTAGATATTGCAGAATCTTAATGGTTGTCCTTCAGAAGAGGAGTAGCTGACCTCTCTGCTATCATACATCTGGTGAGGGAAATTGATAGGTATTTAAGATGGAAGATAAATTTCAGAATTGTTAAATAGAATGGAGAACAGAAATGATAATTAGACCCTTTTTAGGGGTAGAAAGATATACTAACACGTGCATAGAATATTTTCAGAAGGAAATCCCTGAATATTGTTTTTCTTAGGTTGGGAGTCCTCTACTTTCACTGTATATTCTTCCAATTTTTTTTTTAAGTATATATATATTGTTTTTAAAATGAAAAACTAGCTTAAAAGTAAGTCAAACCCACAGCAAAACATCTTTCGTATTTGTGGTTAGAAGAATCTGTGAAATGGGGAGAACTGGAATTCCTTCTTGTAACTGGTTAATCCCTCTTGTAAAACCTTGAGCTCTGTAGCAGGAATGATTTGAACAGAGTGTAAACTAACTTAGAGGTGTTGTCCAAGGATGGGAAAATATGATTTTGTTTTAGTGTGGTGTCCAGTCATCACTTCCTTTGTCACAAGCTCTGATTGTAGCAGAATCCTTTTGTTAGAGATATCTTCATGGATGTGCTTGAAGCTGCAAGACCTGACAGCCAACTAATGTTTCTTCGAGTATACTGAAATAGCGTCACCTTTCCCAACGTGAGCGTGTATTTCACTACTGCACTGGGTACAAAACATATGTAGATTATCACATTTCTTTAGAGAAAAGATAGTAGTTTTGAAAAGTCCTTTAAAGTACTTTTTATTTTTCTGCCTTTCAAACTCATTTGAATGCTAAAAATATTTTAAAGTAATATTGAACCCATTTCTGATTTCATCCTCAGACTGTAAACACTTCCAAGTGGAACCAGGAACATCTGGAAGCATTCCAGGTGTTATCACCTGGGCTGAAGCTAATCACCTGGGTCTGGACACCCCAGGGGCTGCCTAAAAACGTCAATTTCTTTAATTAAACGGGTAGTTCACTCACACTGTTCAGAAACCGACACAACTCTGCCAAGTGAGATCCTCCCCCGGTCCCCTCATGTGGTTTCCTCAGGGATGGTTTCTTCAAGGAGAGAGCATGTCTGCAGCTCCCTTACCCCCGTCCTGCCTTTGTCCTCTTACTGGATGTCCACATGGGTGTGTACACGGCCGCACGTGGAGAGCTTCCCCACTCTCCCTGTCTACAGTTGCTTGGTTCCCATTGTTAGAGGAGCTGTGATTGGTTCAGTCTGTTCCTCACTGGTGGATGGTCAGATTTCCAGTCTCATCAGTGCCATAATGAATAGGTCTCCTCAGCTACATGTATCTGTGTAGAACAGATTCCTCAAAGTGGAATTAATGATGGAAAGGAACATGCGTTTGTAATTTTGAGTGAATCATCCAATTGTCCTCCAAGAGTTTGTATGTTGGTGGAGCCTTAAAGCTTTAAAAGCAGCACACTCAAACCCAGCGTAGACATCACTGGGTATTTTGTGTATGTTATTAATATAGTTGATAAATACTCAAGTTATTCTTCAGCTTGTGATTCCGTATCATTTTGTACCTCTCGGTCGTTTGTGATTTATCTGTAATTTTATGGCATACCGTTTTTTTCCCCTTTAAGACAATTTTAAACACACTTTCAGGTTCAGAGCAAAACTGAGGGTAAGGTTGTCTAGAGATTTCCCACATATGCTCCCTCCCCCTACTCACGCGTAATCTTTTCATTATCAGCATCCCCCACCAGAGTGTACACTTGGTATGATTGATGAACCTCGTTGATACATGAAAATTATCCCGAGTCCATAGTTTACTTTAGGGTTCACTCTTGGCTTGGTACATTCTATGTGTTTGGACGAAGCTGCAATGGCATATATCCATCATTGGAGTATCATGCAGCAGTTTTTCACAGCCCTAAAAATCCCCTGGGCTTCCCTGGTGGTTTAGTGGTAAAGAATCTGCCCATAGTGCAGGAGATGCAGGTTCGATCCCTGGGTCAGGAAGATGCCCAGGAAGAAGGAATGGTAGGGACATCCCATGCAAGAGGAGCTCCCATGAACAGAGGAGCCTGGCAGGCTCCGGCCCATGGGGTCACTTAGTGCCTGAACAACAACAGATCCCCTGTGTTCCTTCTAATCTATCCCCCCACCAGAAAAAGCAAACTCCTGGCAATCATTGATTACTATTACTGCCTCCATAGTTTTGCCTTTTCCGGAATGTCATACAGTTGAAATCATGTAGTATGTAGTCTTTGAGATTGTATTCTTTCATTTAGTAACGTGCTTTTCATGTTCCTCCATGTCTTTTCATGGCCTGATAACTCATTTTTTTTAAGAACTGAATAATATTCCATTGTCTGGATGTTGGTGTGCTTTTTAGACTAAATGCATTCATTTCNTCTTCAGTGGCTGCACAGGGATTAAGAGCAATCAGGCACAGACTGGGAGTGAAAAGAATACATGAACTGTGTTAAGTCTAAATATCCTGTTTTATATGGGATTTAGTTTTTATTAGTTACAATCTCTTTCTTATTCATACTCAGTGTTTATCCACATGGTTACTATAATTACCTGCAACAAGACCATTGGTGAATGTAATTATTCTAAATAATGACAAATTTGATGAGAAGTAAACAGTCCCACAGAATGCTAGTGTTTTATTCTAGGATGTGTTCTTCAAATACCTCTGAGATTTCCTAAATTTAGTATTATCTTTGAAGTAGTATAGAATTTTATGCGTTACTATGATTTCTCAAACATATTCTTCAACACATTCAACCAAATTTAAAAGTAACTGTTATTGAATTCAAAACTATTTCAGGACAACAGAGACCTAATGAATTGGAAAGAACCAGTTGAGATAACCTTCAGGATATATTATAAATTTTTCTCCAACTTATGTATGTAAAACAACTATTTTTTTCCTTTATTTGACTGACTCTTTATGTTAACAAAGGGTCAAGTAAATAAATTATTTGCACTCAAATTTCANCAGGCTCCCCTGGGATTCTCCAGGCGAGAACACTGGAGTGGATTGCCATTTCCTTCTCCAATGCATGAAAGTGAAAAGTGAAAGTGAAGTCACTCAGGCGTGTCTGACTCTTAGCGACCCCATGGACTGCAGCCTACCAGGCTTCTCCACCCATGGGATTTTCCAGGCAGGAGTACTGGAGTGGGGTGCCATTGCCTTCTCCGGTAGCAGGGAACAGTGAGTCATTAAAAGTTTTTAACCAGCAAAGTGACATAAAGAAAGTAATATTTTAGGATAATTATTCGAAAGGGTAGGATAAAGAGATTAGAGACGTGAAGATCTTCTTATTGCAGTCTTCCTATAGAGACTTGCTATTCAAATGTGATAGAGAGCAGCAGCAGCATTACCTGGAACTTTGTTAGGCATGCAACTCTCAGGGCCAACATTAGATCTACTGGATTAGAGCCTACATTTTACAAGATCCCCAGTGATTTGTGTGCACATGGAAATTTAAGAATAATACCTGGACTTATAGGGTAGCCCTACAGGAGACTGAAAAGCAGCAGTGAATATAAATGACTGAGCAGGTCAGCTTTTCTTTAAGCCTGTTCCTCGGGATCTTTCTTTCTTTCTCCCCCTCTCTAGGATCTTGATAGGTATTCAGTGGTCAAAAAGGTTAGTTTGGCAAATACCAGGTTGAACAAAGCTAAACAGGTTTCTTTGTGGCCAGACATCTTCTAATATGCTCAAGTGCTTTCTAAATCTTCAAGATAAAAACTATACAATGTAGCTGCTTCTACCTTTATTGATCATGGAAGTTAGTCTAGGGGGCATCCTCACATGTTACTATTTTGTTGAGCATATCTTGGTAAAGATGTAATAGCCCTTTGTGACTATTCAGGTTCTAGACTTATAAAATATTCTAGCCCCTGGTCATCTTAGACTTCCTAAATTTAATATCTCTTGCATTCTTATACATTAACAATGAAAGACTAGAAAGAGAAATTAAGGAAACAATCCCATTTACCATCACAACCAAAAGAATAAAATATCTAGGAATAAACCTACCTAAGGACCCAAAAGCCTTGTACTCAGAACTATAGGATAATGATGAAAGAAATCAAAGATGGCACAAACAGATGGAGAGACATACCATGTTCTTGAATTGGGACAATCAATATTGTGAAAGTGGCTGTACCACCCAAAGCAATCTAGATTAAGTGCAATCCCTGTCAAATTATCAATGGCATTTTTCACAGAATTAAAACAAAAAAATTTACAATTTGTGTGGGGACACAAACGACTCCAAATAGCCAAAGCAATCTTGAGAAACAAAAATGAANGGCATTACTTTTGTCCATCTTTTTCCTGTCCTGTTTCGGACCAATTCTCCCATGCTCTGCCTCCTGCTCTGTGCGACATCCTATACTTCTGATGAGTAACCAAAGCCTCAGAGCCTTTATGTCTTTTTATACAGTTCATGACGTCCATGGCAAATATACTGGGTTGGTTTGCCATTCCCTCCTCCAGTGGATCACATTTTGTCAGAAATCTTCACTATGACCTATCCATCTTGGGTGGCCCTACAAGGCATGGTTCATAATTTCACTGAGTTACTCAGCCCCTTTGCCCCAACAAGGCAGTGATCCATGAAGGGGATCAGAAGGGATGAGGCATCAGAGGATGAGATGGATGGATGAGATGAGATGGATGAGAAGGATGAGATGGATGGCTGGATGGCATCACTGATGCAATAGACATGAACTTGGGCAAACTCCGGGAGATGGTGAGGGGTGGGGGACTTGGCATGCTGCAATCCATAGGGTCACAAAAAGCTGGACACAACGGGGCAATTGAACAACAGCAGGACCTATGCATATCATTCTCCCACTTTGACTAGATATCTGTCATAATAGTATTGTGCTTTGTGCTTCATTTAACATTTCTGCTTTATGAAACTTCAGACTTATTTTTTTCCCCTAGAAAGATTATACAAATAATAAAATTACCCCCCTCAAAGTACTACCCAGAGTGAGCCAGCTACATTTTTGTTTCTACTGACTTTTATTTTCTGTTCATCACCAGGGTCATAGTACGATGTTATACTGGCTTTGTCTTTGTCTGTGTGTGTCTTCCTTAACTAGTTTGCAGTTATGACCTCAGGAAAACAAGAGCCATGGCATTCAAGCTTTGAAAACAAGGTTTTTCAAAACCATTGCCAAGTGAATTCTTTTCTTTAGAGTTAGTGACAAACTACAATGACATTTTTAATAACTTTTAATATTAGTTTATTTGGGTTTCAACATTGAAGGTCCCATGACAAAAATTCTAAAGACAGATCTCTTGGTTCCTCCTTTCTCATGGAACTGGAGAGTTAAAGTAGTGACTTCTTTCCACGTTTGTGATAGTACTTCCTGTGACTGATAGAACTGCAGAATTTCAAATGCTATTAAACTGCTAGATACAGAGACAAATAGTCTAATGACATGTTATTCTTGGCAGGAAGAAAAATGAACAGTGTTCTCTGCTGGAACATCTTCATTTATTTTGATAAGATCATTTTTACTGGGCAGATTAAAATATACAAAACTAAATATAGGGTGCTCCTGTTTCCATTTCCATAAAAACACATAGTACCAGAAAATAGAACATGTATAAAGTATACGATTTTAACTTTAGTTTACTGCATTGAATTAACAGTCTTCTCCTCAGTTCTTCTGATTATCTTCAGCTTCCTTAAGGTTCTCCCCTCAGTCTCTTATCATAATTTTGTTTGAGAAATTTAATCTGTATTTTAGCTTTTTTGCAAGGACTGAGTTTAGTCCTGAGACATATTTTCTTTGAAAAATGCAAAATTTTTACTGTTGTTAAATTTCACACTGAAGTCTTGATTTCAAGGGATTGCATTGCCTCTTGGAACCTTTGTATTGCCTCTGGTCTCCCATAATCCCTGCTACTTTCCTTGGCTGGGCACAGTCAAGATGGTTAAGGTTGTGTCACCTGCCCTAAGGAATTCACATTCAATTAAAATTCTGATTAGAACTTTCCCTGTGTATGTCCTGTATGACATACAGATTACAGCTAATCAGATATCCCTGATTTTAGGAATAGAGATATAGTCAGATCATTACAGCAAAGCTGTGGACATTTTCAAGATATTCAGTTTCATATTTTACTTTTAATACTTTTATTTCACTTAAAAATATTTTTTGAGGCTAAGTGAAAAAGACTACCATTTGTCAACACTTTGAAAGTGAAAGTCACACAGTCGTGTCCAACTCTTTGTGATCCCATGGACTGTAGCCTGCCAGGCTCCTCTGTCCATGGAATTCTCCAGGCAAAAGCACTGGAGTGGGTTGCCATGTCCTTACAATCGCTTTTATCAACTGAGAGAGAGGGTGTGCTGTAACTGACTTTGGAATCGGACAGATCTGTCTAATAATGTTAGAATTAAATGAGGTGGTGTATTAAATGTACTCTACCTAACATAGCCACTCATTATGTATTGTACTATTATTTTATTTGCCATCAGACAGACTTGGAGTCAAATTTTACTATGTTTCCTAATCAGTTATGCTACTTTGAATGACTTACATAGCCACTCTAAGTTTCAGCTTTCTTACTTGCAAATAAGACATAATCTACCTCCCAGGGTGGTTGTGTTTTCTCTCATCCTAACTCATCTCAGTGACTGGTGCTCCCATCTATCTGGTAGCTCAGTCTCCAAACCCAGGAGTCATTGTTGATATGATTTTCTTTTCCTTTTACTCCCCAACCCAGCTCTGAGTAAGTCTTAGCCCCAAAACCATAATTTTCAAGCTGTGCAGAGGGCATAAGAAACTCCTTATGAGGGAGCTGAGGGATATTTAAATATGTGACGGAAACACAACATGCTCAGACTACCCCTATTAAGTAGTTTATCCTTAATAAACAGAACCATTAGGTATTTCTTTTGGCTTAGAGGTGCTGAAAAAAGTTACTCATATACAAAAGGCTCCTTGAAGCCAAGAAGTTAGGGACATTTAGCTCTGTGGTGTAGTGCATATCCTTTTCCTGTCTTGTCTCCATTACTACCAGCCACACTAGCCTCTCTCATCTGGCTTGTTGTGATCATCAGTCTCCTCACTGGTCTTCCTGTTTCCAGGTTTACCTTCCATAAACCATTCTTTTTTCCTTTTTTTTTCCCTCAAACTCTTAGGTTTGTTCCCACCATGGAGACTCTGCAGTTGCTTTCCTTTCTGCCTCGGAGGATCTTCCTCTAGATCTTCACTGTGGCTGATTCCTTGTCACTTGGGTCTAAAGTTAAATGTCAACACCTCAGATAGGCCTTGACCCTGCTCCATTTCCTCCCTTCACTGTTACATCTCTCCATTTATTTTCTTCATGGTATTTATCACTGCGTAAGTTATCCTCTTTGGTTGAATGCACGCTAAGTGACTTCAGCTGTGCCTGACTCTTGGCGACCCTATGAACTATAGCCTACCAGGCTCCCCTGTCCGTGAGATTCTCCAGGCAAGAATACTGGAGTAGGTTGCCATGCCCTCCTTCAGGGGATCATCCCGACCCATGGATCTAACCTGTGTCTCTTAGGTCGCCTGCATTGGCAGGCGAGTTCTTTACCACAGGCACCACCTGGGAAGCCGATTCTCTTTGTTTACTCATTTTTTTTAACAATCTCATGAGAGTAGAGCCCTCATCTGTATTGTTCACCTTTAAATTTTGGTTAACATACAGTAGGCACTCAGAGAATATTGGTGGCATTGGAAATGTGTACAAATGCTTGCTCTATTTCCTTTCTTCAGAACTCAATGATGTCTTTGATGATCATGTGCCCTTTGCTGTTTCTTTATAGTAAAGTCATGCTGAAATTATGAAAGATGGGAAACTAAGTGTTTTTTGGGGGGGTGTCAGACGTTAGATTATTTACTTATTCTGCTTTAATAGCACGCTACCTTTATATGAAGTGCCTGATTTTTCCAAATCCTTGTAAATTAATTAAACCACTGCGAAATAGTTCCTTTTTCTATTTTTCTCATTACTCAAATATCCCTGAATTGGCAAATCTCAGTTGGAGAAGTACTGAAGTAATATACTGTAAAATAAAAATCACTCTTGTATATTCCTTATTCTGTTGAAACAGAACCATAAACAGCATGAAGGAAAGGTATCCATTTAGCCTTTGAGTTTATCCCAAAGGAATGAAATGGATTGCCAGATTGTATTGCACAACGTCAGTTTGCAGTTCAGTGAGATGAATATTTGCAATGATCATTAGAAGAATAACTTCATGAGTAACAAAATGAAGATTCCATGATTGACCTCAATAAAGCTATAATACAGAATTATATGTAATAAATTAAATTCATAATAATATTTTTATCATTAGTGCAAAATGTAAACTAGTAAATTTGGATAAGTACATATAGTTATAGGTATTTATATTCTGGCTATTTGTTTTCTTTACAGAGTGTACCTCAAACTTGTTTTTCAGTCACTAAGTCGTGTCCAGCACTTTGAGAAATCATGGACTATGGCCAGCCAGGCTCTTCTGTCCATAAAATTCTCTAGGCAAGAATACTGGAGTAGGTTGCCATTTCCTCCTCCCGGGGATCTTCCTGACCCAGGGATTGAACCCATTTCTCCTTCACTGAGAGAGGTGATTCTTTACCACTGAGCCACTAGGGAAACTTATGAATTTTTTCTAAGGATTTAAAATTCAGTTGGAAAATCCTGGTGGTAGTAATCTGGCTATGTTTAACTGGTACACAAAATCTCCTGTGCCTTCTCATATCTGAAGTACTGAAACAATCAAGTCAGTACTGTTTAGGATAGCTTATAATTTACAGCTCAAGATTCCAAGTATATTTTCCTTCAGCCCTTGAATTCCTATAGTACCAGTTCCAGATGGAAGTAGAATGAGAGAACACAGATGTTCGGGAGGCCCAGGTATAGGTGTGGGTATAGGTAGGTGGCAGACTCTGTCAGCAGGAGAAATGGGTGTGCAAGAAAGGGAGTGGCGGCAATAGCAAAGGCATTGGCACGATCAGCTTGTTGTAATGATAACTTCAGTTACTGTGGGGTGTTTGTCTCGCCCCTGGTAGGGGAGGAAGGAAGTAGATGATGCTTATAGTTGTTCTGACAGTGTTAAAAGTGAAAGGGGCACAAGATCATTTCTGTGTATCAATTGTTTTAGTAAGTTTTATGTTTGTACATAAATGGTTATCTCTAATGTAGTTATGTTAGTTGATAAATTCAAATGACTTCTAAAACCAAAAAAGCAGAAATGACTATGGCTTCCCAACATGAATTGTATAGTCATATAGTGTTTGCTTCCACATGTTCACTAGAAAGCCAGTTCATGAATTAATTTTGTTATTAAAATTATACTAGTAACTTAGGTTGCATACATATGATGCATTTTTCATCAACTAGGTGAAAAATATTGGTTAGCTGGTTATTTTGATAGTAGAGTATGAATCAGATGATGATCTATTAAAATACATTAAAACAAGTTTTCCTGTTTTGCTGATATTAAAGTTTTTTTCAGTAAACAGTATTGTTGGGTTATTTATGTAGTGGATTAAAAAAGTTACAGACTTGTTTTACCATTATTGATATTTTACATTTTCAGTTTAATTTTTATTATAATATTAGATATATAAGACAAAGTAGTGTGGAATTTACTATGAAAAGTGATTTTCCCTGTCCCTCATCCTCTACCTCAAGTTCTACTCTTCAAGGACAATTAATTTCACTTCTTTAAAATATTTCTTTCCATATTAACACTGTATATATTTCTAAGTAAATATTATTTATATAATTTTATTGATTTCAGTGTTTGAAATTCTGTATTGATTTTNGGAAAAGACTCTGATGCTGGGAGGGATTGGGGACAGGAGGAGAAGGGGACGACAGAGGATGAGATGGCTGGATGGCATCACTGACTGAATGGACGTGAGTTTGAGTGAACTCTGGGAGTTGGTGATGGACAGGGAGGCCTGGCGTGCTGCAATTCATGGGGTCGCAAAGAGTCGGACACGACTGAGCGATTGAACTGAACTGAACTGAATAAACCAATGGGAAGTATTTTGATTTAGATCTGTTTCTAAATACTCAAAAGCTTTTTAATTTTTTTCCTGACATTTAAAAAATGTCATTTCTTAAGAAAATCAAAGCGTTACTGTTATTTCTATTTATGTCATCAGTATAACTTTTCTTAGGAATTTTTCTCTTGAAAAATTTGATATTGCTTTAGCAAGTAAACTCAGATATGTAAATGTTTCAAATCTGATTCAATTTCTTTTTTATTGAACCTTTATTTAAAAGAATTTTTATACTTTCAGGAGAAATTTTGAAAATCAAGAAGAGTATATTGAATTAAGTAATTTTTTTTAAATTTCAGAGATATCTAGAGGGGATAGTAAAGTTTAAACCCACTTTTTTCCATCTCTAAAATCTATAGTTCTCAGACCACTATGATTAAGGTGATGATCCAGAGGTCTTACAAGCGGCTACCATCCCAAAGAAATTCAATTTTTTTTTTTTTTTCATTAGATTTACTAAGACAGAAAACTAGACTGATTCGTTATAGAATTATAGAGGTTGGCAGTCTCCAGGAGGAGTACTAAGATGCTTGATGCCTCCTATTGTCAGGCTAACAATGGTGGGAGATGCAGTTTAGTAGGCAACCCCGACTCATCAATAGAGTGGGGCATGAAAGATTGTGGTAGCTGAATGACCTCTTCTGAACAGGCAAAGAGGACTAGATGGTTACTATGGGAGCACCAGCTACTGAATTTTAGATAGCATGGGTAGCTGGTATCAACTCTACATCCTTATGGTCATAAGGAAGAGATAATAATAGAGGCAGCCATTGTCTTGTCCCACATGCCAAAAGTAACTCATTAATGAGCCTTACTTAACATGCTATGGGTTGCCAAAATTTATTCTAGAAAGATTTTCAGCAAGGGTTGGAGCAGGACATTCAAATTAACCCTTGGGTTACTAGACATTGCCATCACCTGAGTCTTCATATGACATTCATCCAATTCCGTGTTTATCAAATATCATCAGATGCTAGGTTCTGTGCTGGGTGCTGGAATATCAGGGCAAAAAGGTGAATGTTGTTGTTGCCATCATATTGCTATGCTGACTAGAGTAAGATGCACATAAGTAGACAAGATAATATAATAGTATATTTTATGCTGTGATAGGAGAAATACAGTGAGCCATGGTAACATACAGAAAGGAGGTGCTTAACTTTTAGTTAAGCATTCAGATAAGAAGAGGTATCTACAGGAAAGCTGAGTAGGCGATGAACAGACTGAGAGGGGCTGGGGAAAGTAAGAATTTTGGGCCAAGGGAAAAAAGCATATACAGAAGTTGGGAAAAAAGCATATACAGAAGTCTGGAAAAAGATCACAAAGAAAGTTCTGTTTAGAGCTCACAGATCTTGGGAAGGAGCAGTGGCTAGAAATATAGACAGAATCTAGACGTGGGATTTGGTGAACATTTGCCCTTTTTTTTTTTTTTTTTTTCCCCTAGATGGAGAAAGAGCCATTGAAAAGCTTTCGAGCATAGAAAGGGTTAGGTATGTCTTTTAAGATAATGACTCTGGCAGCATTCTGGAGATCGGGTTGGAGGGAGATAATACTGGAGACAATGAGCCCTTGTCAAGAAGGACACTTTTAGAGAAGTTTACATAAATGGAGATGGCAGCCTGTATTTGACAAAAAAATAGCATTCTTAGTGGCTGATATTTTTATGTTTGGCACACAAGACATTAAAGTGATTTACTTTTATAACACTAAAATTTTTATGTAATTATTTAACTCATTATTTCTCATTTTATAATTCTTCAAGAAACCATTCTTATTTCTTCTCTCATATCTTTGTAAATGATTGTTTTTGTTGCTTCCTGAGTATTTTCTTGCCAGTGTCTTTTCTGCTCTGGACACGTTTTTTCCACCTTTTGTCACTGTGATTTTTTTTTTAAAACTTGCATAAGGAGAATTAACGTTGAGACAGAAGTAATTGTGATTCTAGAGAGTAGATCTTGGTTGTGACAATTATGGAGAAGCTGAGGTTTCCTGGAAAGGACTAGTAGAAAAGCAATCAGTGGTTCTTGACATTGGAAGGAAAGAAAATAAAGACAAACAGTGTTCCTAGAGAAGAGGCTTGCTGTACAGCAATCAATATAGTAGGATTAGAAAAGACCAACATGGATCAACCTCAAAGTGCAAAAAGTAATTAAGGGCACAGAAGGCACATAATACATGTCAAGTTCAAAAGAGAAGCTGCAAAATTACACAGTGGAGTTCAGAGTTTAAAAATGACAGACAGAGCAAAGGTGGAAAATGACAAAAACATTTCATGTAAGACTAACTAAAAGTGCTGGGATTTTATGTTTATAGTACATGGGACACAGAAGGTCAGTGAACAGCCTAGAAAGGTGTCTAATGGATGGAAAGGGTAATTCATTGATTTTAGGGGACCTTTTAGGCATTGATTTTTTTAAAAAAGTAAAATTAAATGAATTCTCAAAAAGCACAGTCTTGCTAAAAAGACAAATCAATTTAAAATGAAAGGAGTAAAATTGTACCTTGGAAATGTTACCAATCAATAAGTGGCAAAGAAATTGAGAAATCTGAATTCTCAAATAGAATTAGATATGCTTTCTTCCAGGATTAGTGGTGTCCAAAGCCAATACTTCATTCGTAGAGTTCAAAATCCTTTAAAAAATGTATTATATGGCTTTCATGTGTTTTGTTCTCAAGTCATTCAATGTAGACCATTTTTAATGCATTCTTGCCTTTCTGTCTATGCATTATAGTATGACACATACTCTTAGGTAAAGCAAAGGAAAACATCAAGAGTATATGTAGAAGTCCCAGCAAAGAGAACTTCCCTAACTTTTCTTTCTTTCTTTTTTTTTTTTTGAGGAAACAAGCTTGTTGCTGTACGATTTGGAGGAAATGGGTTTTGCTTACTCTGGAAATCCTTGCCTTAGTCCGTTTGGGCTGCTGTAACGAAAATAGCATCTACTTGAAGAACAGATATTTATTTCTCACAGTTCTGGGGACTGGGAAGTCTGAGATTTGTCAGCGGACTGTGTCCTGGATTCTTGTGTATAGCTGCCTGCTGGTGGTGTCAGAGAGAGAGACAGAGACAGACTGATAGGCAGACTAATTTCGTCATGTTGGCTCCACTTTTAACCTAATTATGTCTCAAATCTTTTGTCTCCAAATACCATCATATGGGGATTAGAGTTTCCACCTGAATTTAGGGGGATGCATAGCACCTTTAGTGATCCAAATTTTCCAAAATGACACCAATTGCTCTTTCTTAATCTCATAATAAAGGCAGGGTTGGAAGGATGGCTGTGCTGATGCAAAAACAGAGGGATTTACTGTTATCCTCTCAGAAAAGATTCAGATATAATTTCATACGAAAGTGTTTTGTAAGTCAAAAACAATTGCATATTGGCAAGTTCATATAGTTCAGCCTAATATACATAGATAAGGGACCGCTACCTTAAGATTTGTATCATTTTTCTACATGTGTTCCATTTTCCAGTTTTCCCAGGTCTGTTTCTCCATTGTGATTAGAAATTAACCCCAGAGCAAACAAATGATGAAAGATTTTTCTTGTGCATATTTTCAAGGACAGAAATACAAAGAGAGCCTCAAGGATATTGAGCACATAATGGTAATTAACACCAGGAGAAGAAAGTTGGCTGGGTGCAGCTGCAAGGAAACAATGGCTGGACTGGGCATGGGAAAAGGTACCAAGAGTCACCTTGGAGGGAAAAGGTGGGGTTCCCCAGCTCCCTATATTTTCCTAAGAATAATTAAACGTGGGAACAGGCATAGTCTAGTTATTAAGAGCATGAACTCTAGAATCAGTTAACCACTGAGTATGAGTGCTGCCCTAGTAAGGAAGTGAGTTGCTGTATGCTCTATTCCCATTATGCCTGGGGAGACAAGGACCACAAAAGATGGAGTAGGTAAGGTGCACAGGAGGGCAACTGAAGTATATCACAGGAACTGAGGACATCAGTGAAAGATCGTGAAGAGCTGGTCTGAAGCAATGTGGAAGATTCAGGGGGCTCTTGTGGGTTAATTCCATGTAACTGGCATACATCTGATCTGGTCTTTTACAGTGATAAATCTGGGATTAGTCAGTTCAGTTGCTCAGTCGTGTCCAACTCTTTGTGACCCCATGAATCACAGCACACCAGGCCTCCCTGTCCATCACCAACTCCCGGAGTTTACTCAAACTTATTACTAATTATATTACTTCTTAAAGAAAGCTTTGTATTTTATATCGGTGTATAGCTGATTAACAATGTTATGATAGTTTCAGGTGAGCAAAGCAACTCAGACATGCATGTACATGTGTTCATTCTCCCCCAAACTCCCCTCCCATCCAGGCTGCCATGTAATATTGAGCAGAATTCTCTGTATTATACAGTAGGTCCATGTTGGTTATACATTTCACATATAGCAGTGTGTACATGTCAATCCCAAACTCCCTAACTTTCCCTTCCCCTCATCTTCCTCCACTAGTAGCCATAAATCTGTTCTCCAAGTCTGTGAGCCTATTTCTATTTTATAAGTAAGTTCATTTATATTGTTTCTTTTTAGATTCCATATATAAGCAATATAATACGATATTTCTCTTATTCTGTCTGACTTACTTAACTTAGTATGACAGTCTCTAAGTCCATCCAAGTTGCTGCAAATGGCATGAGTTCACTGCTTTTAATGGCTGAGTATTATTCCATTGTATATAGGCATCACATCTTCTTTATTCATTCCTCTGTCAGTGAACATTTAGATTTCTTCTATGTCTTGGTTATTGTAAACAGTGCTGTAATGAACAGTTCAGTTCATGACTGTAATGTTCAGTCACTCAGTCGTGTCCGACTCTTTGCGACCCCATGAACCACAGCACGCTAGGCCTCCCTGTCCATCACCAACTCCCGCAGTTTACCCAAACTCATGTCCGTTGAGTCGGTGATGCCATCCAAACATCTCATCCTCTGTCATCCCCTTCTTTCCTGCCTGCAATCTTTCCCAACATCAGGGTCTTTCCAAATGAGTCAGCTCTTCACATCAGGTGGCCCAAACTGGAGTTTCAGCTTCAACATCGGTTCTTCCAATGAATACCCAGGATTGATTTCCTTTATGATGGACTGGTTGGATCTCCTTGTAGTCCAAGGGACTCTCAAGAGTCTTCTCCAACACCACAGTTCAAAAGCATCAATGCTTCAGTGCTCAGTTTTTTTTTATAGTCCAACTCTCACATCCATACATGACCACTGGAAAAACCATAGCCTTAACTAGATGGACCTTTGTTGACAGGGTAATGTCTCTGCTTTTTAATATGCTGTCTAGGTTGGTCATAACTTTCCTTCCAAGGAGTAAGTGGCTTTTAATTTCATGGCTGCAATCACCATCTGCAATGATTTTTGAGCCCAGAAAAATAAAGTCATCTACTGTTTCCACTGTTTCCCCATCTATTTGCCATGAAGTGATGGGACCGGATGTCATGATCTTAGTTTTCTGAATGTTGAGCTTTAAGCCAACTTTTTCACTCTCCTCTTTCATCAAGAGGCTCTTTAGTTCTCCTTCACTTTCTGCCATAAGGGTGGTGTCATCTGCATATCTGAAGTTATTGATATTTCTCCTAGCAATCTTGATTCCAGCTTGTGCTTCATCCAGCCCAGCTCTTCTCATGATTTACTCAACGTTTCTCATGATGCATATAAGTTAAATAAGCAGGTGACAATATATAGCCTTGATGTACTCATGTTCCTATTTGGAACCAGTCTGTTGTTCCATGTCCAGTTCTAACTGTTGCTTCCTGACCTGCATACAGGTTTCTCAAGAGGCAGGTCAAGTGGTCTGGTATTCCCATCTCTTTCAGAATTTTCCAGTTTATTGTGATCCACATAGTCAAAGGCTTTGGCATAGTCAATAAAGCAGAAACAGATGTTTTTCTGGAACTCTCTTGCCTTTTCAGTGATCCAGCAGATGTTGGCAATTTGATCTCTGGTTCCTCTGCCTTTTCTAAAATCCAGCTTGAACATCTGGAAGCCTGGCCTGGAGAATTTTGAGCATTACTTTGCTAGTGTGTGAGATGAGTGCAATTGTGCAGTAGTTTAAGCATTCTTTGGCACTGCCTTTCTTAGAGATTGGAATGAAAACTGACCTTTCCCAATCCTGTGGCCACTGATGAGTTTTTCAAATTTACTGGCATATTGAGTGCAGCATCATCTCACACTATCATCTTTTAGTATTTGAAATAGCTCAACTGGAATTACATCACCTCCATTGGGTACATATATTCTTTTGGACTCTGTTTTTCTCTGGATATGTGCCCAGCAGTGGGTTTGCAGGGTCATACAATAGCTCTATTTTTAGTTTTTTGAAGAACCTCCATACTGTTCTCCATAGTGTCTGTACCAATTTACATTTCCACCAACATTGTAGGAGGGTTCCCTTTTATCCGCACCATCTCCAGCATTTATCGTTCGTGGATTTTTTGATGATAGCCATTCTGAAGTGTGAGGTGACATTTCATTGTAGTTTTGATTTGCATTCTTTAATAATTAGTGATTTTGAGCATCTTTTCATGTGCCTGTATATCTGTATATCTTCTTTGGAGAAATGGCTAAGTTGTTTTCCTGTCCATTTTTTGATTGGGTTGTTTGCTTTGATGCTGTTTGTAAATTTTGGAGACTAATACCTTGTCAGTTACATCCTTTACAAATATTTTCTCCCAATCTGTGGGTTTGTTTGTTTGTTTGTTTGTTTTGTGTATAGTTCCCTTTTCTATGGCAAAGCTTTTGAGTTTAATTAGGTCCCATTTGTTTGTTTTTGTTTTTATTTCCATTATTCTGATAGATGGATCAAAAAATATATCGATGTGATTTGTGTCAGAGAGTGTTCTGCTTATGTTTTCCTTTAGGAGTTTAATAGCGTCTTACATTTAGGTCTTTAATCCACTTTGAACTTATTTTTCTGTGTGATGTTAAAGGATGATCTATTTTCATTTTTTAACATGTAGCTGTCAGTTTTCCAGCACCATTTGTTGAAATGACTGTCTTTCTACCATTCTATAATCTTACCTCCTTTGTCATAGATTAATTGTCCATAGGTGCAAAGGTTTATTTCTTGCCTTTCAATCCTGTTCCATTGATCTATATTTCTATTTTTGTGCTAGTATTATACTATTTTGATGATTATGCCTTTGCAATATAGTCTGAAATCATGGAGTCTGATTCCTCGAGCTCCTTTTTTTTTTTAAAGAGTGCTTTGGGTGTTTAGGGTCTTTTGTGTCTCCATACAAATTTTAAGATTTTTGTTCTAGTTCTGTGGAAAATGCCATTGGTAATTTGATACACATTGCATTGAATCTGTAGATTGCACTGGGTAGTATAGTTATTTTGACAATATTGATTGTTCCAATCCAAGAACATGATACTAATTATATTACTTTAAATGCAATTATGTTACTTCAAATATATTACTTTTAATACAACTTGTGTTTTTTCTTCACTTTATTTTTTTTAATATTCATTCTTGACAGCCCTGGACCTTGGTTGCTTTGCGTGGGCTTTCTCTGGCTGGAGAGTGGGGCTACTCTCTGTCGCAGTGAGCGGGCTTCTTGCTGCAGTGGCTTCTCTTGTTGTGGCGCACAGGTTCTAGGTGTGCAGGCGTCATAGCGGCAGCACGTGGCTCAGTGGTCTGGGCCAGTTCCAGGGCATGGGCTCAGTGGCTCCATGGCATGCAGACTCGTCCCAGACCAGGACTGAGCTCCTGTCTCCCACACTGGTAGACAGATCCTCATCCACTGTACCATAGGAAAGTCCTTTTCTTAATTTTATGTATTTAAATATTTTTCAAATATACAGAAAAGTTGAAAGAAGAATAGAGTATAAACACTTTATATTTATTACTTTGATTCAACAGTTCATATTTTGCCATATTTCATGTGTGTATTTTTTTCTGAATGCATTAAAAATAAATTGTAGATATCTTTATATTCACCATAAATATTAAAATAATTAAAATTTTTATTGCAGTAACTTTGGTTTATAACATTATACAAGTTCTACATGTACAATATTTTACTTCTGCTTATGTATACACTACGTCTTACCACCAAAATTTAGTTTCCATCCTTGACCATATAGCTGATCCCCTTTACCCATTTTACCCTCCGCTACCCCTTCCTCTCTGGTAACCACTGCTCTGTTCTCTGTATCAATCGTTGTTAATATTTTATATGACAGCAATACCATCATCACATTGAAGACAGTTAAATATACTAATAACTTTTCCTGATTCACTGGGAATTAGTTACATTTCCTCCTTAAGAAGTGAGTGCATTCATAATTTTAAAAATTATTTATGTAGAGGATCATGTCATCTGCAAACAGTGAGAGTTTTACTTCTTCTTTTCCAGTTTGGATTCCTNTGGCTGTGCCTCAGTCCACATGATTGCAAAGAGCCAGGCATGACTGAGCTACTCAACTGACTGACTGACTGAGACACAGACAGTTGTTGAAGATTTTTGATGTTTTTTTGTTGTTGTTTCGTTTTTAGGAGAGAAAGAGCCTGTCTGGTTAGATTTGCTGGAGAACGGTTCAAGGAGCAGTTAGCCATGTAGGGCTAATGTGAGCTGTATATGCTTCGAAGAAATTTGATGGTACCTCCCTGTCTCTGATCTATATGTCATGATCTCCTCCAGTTTCTTAACCTCCCCTTCCCTAGTCACAGTTCATTTTGCATCGTCTCTTTTTCTTACTCAACCTAGAACCCTTGGACACCTATTTCAATAGTTCTTTTCTTATACCTCTTGTATTTTTCAAAGACAAAACAGGCAATAAAAAATACTTGGTATACATATAAACATTTCAGTATATTTATGTTTTTTGTTTTTATACATAGTTCTATAACACATTTATATAGTTTTCACTCTGTCTTTGTAGTATTTGCATTTTCTACATTTCAAAGTTAAAAAAGAAACTGCATAAATATTTGTATTAGTCATGTAATATTCTAGCCACACTTTCCTAATGATAGATACTTAGCATTCTGGTTTTTCTTGCTGTTTGAAAGAATGCTGATATTTACGTAGAATTTACTAAAATATTTTAGGTTTTTAATCACTGTTTTGTTGCTCCACCCCCCCCCNTGCTTTGCTGGTTGCCTGAAGTCCTCTGCCAGCCTTCAGAAGTTGTTTTGTGGAATTTACTCAGCGTTGGATTGTTCTTTTGATGAAATTGTGTGGGAGAAAGTGGTCTCCCGTCTTATTCCTCCGCCATCTTTCCGCCCTTCTCCTCCAGCTTTTGTACCAATCACATTGCTCTTTCTCCAGCCTGAGATTCTTTTCAGTGAAATAATAACATTTTAATCTCTGATGTCTAGCTGTAGTGTTATCCTATCAAGTTTGGGAAATACATTACAGTCACCCCTAGGTGGGAATTTGGAAAAACCCCTGCAGATATCAAAATCTGCACATGCTCCAGTCTCTTTAAAAAATGGTGTAGCATATGCATATAACCTATGTAAAATCTGTGGATAATTTAGAACATCTCAAGATTACTTTTAATACATAATAAAATGCAAATGTTATGTAAATAGTTGCAAATGTAATGTAAATACTATGTAAATAGTTGCTGGAGTATGGCAAATTCAAATTTTACTTTTGAGGACTTTCTGGAATTTGGGGGGCATATTTTCATCTCTAATTGGTTCAATCTGTGTGTAGAACCTGTGGCTACAAAAGGCCAACTGAACTTATTTGCTTAGAACACTCTTGCTCTTTCTGCTCTTTTGGACTCTGTTCAAGAGCCACCTACTCTAACAAATTTTCCCTAACCTCCTCAGTTAGATGTCCCTCATCTCTTATTTTACAGAAATCCATATGTATCTCTATCAGTATTTAAAGTACTATAATTATTAGTCCATTAAACTGCCTCACTCACTAGACTGTAGGTTTCAGCCACTGAAGTTCTCAGGCACTGTATTTCATCTCTGTAACTCAGGGCTTAGTACATAATAAACATTCAATAAATATTTACTGATACGATAAATAAAATTGTATTTATTTCCTTGTGTTAATATCTCAAATTTATTACCCATTGTGCTTTGGAGTATAGACATCTCAGATCATAACTCTTATATCTGCCTCTCCTTTGCAAATGGGTTTCTGATGTAAATTATTGAGCCTCTCCTCTATTGCAAGTCTTTTCCCAATATCATTTATGTCCTCCAAAGTAACCATTCTATTTTTACAGTTTTAACTGAACATTTTCACTATATTACTTTCATTTCCAATTTAAAACCTTTCTGATCCAAGCTGTAAATTTCTGAACAAACATATTGATTTTTCCAGTTCTTGAGACATGAGTATTTTATCCCAACTAATTTTCATCACTTTGATACTTTTAACTTTTTATTTTATATTGGAGTATAGTTGGTTAACATTGTTGTTAGTTTCAGGTATACAGCAAAGTGATTCAGTTATACATATACATGTATATATTCTTTTTCAAATTCTTTTCCCATTTAGGTTATGTAATTTTGAGCAGAGTTCCCTGTGCTATACTATAGGTCTTTGTTGGTTATCCATTTTAAATGTAGTGGTGTGTACATGTTAATTCCAAAGTTCCTAACTATCCCTTCTCTCCTGGTAACCATAAGTTCGTTTTCTAACTTTATGAGTCTATTTCTGTTTGGTTAATGAGCTCATTTGTATCATTTTTTTAAAAGATTCTGCATATAAGCAATATCATATGATATTTCTTTCTCTCTCTGACTTCACTTAATATGATAATTTCTAGATCCATCCATGTTGCTGCAAATGGCATTTCATTTTTTGTGACTGAGTAATATTCCATTGCATGTGTCTACTGCATCTTCTTTACCTTTTGATGGACATTTACTTCTTTTAGTGGACATTTGCTTCTACATCCTGGCTATTGTAAATAGTGCTGCAGTGAATATTGAGGTGCATGTATTTTTTTAATTATGATTTTCTCCAGAGATATGCTCAGGAGTGGGATTGCTGGATAATATGGTTGCTCTATTTTAGTTTTTTAAGGAACCCCTCCATACTGTTCTCCATCGTGACTCTACAGTTTACGTTCTCATTAACAGTGTAGCAAGGTTCCCTTTTCTCCATACCTTCCTATTGATGTTGGCCATTTTGACTGGTGTGAGGTGATACCTCATTGTAATAGTTTTGATTTGAATTTTCTCTAATAATTAGTGCTGTTGAGTCTCTTTTCATGTGCTTTTAATCTCCTTTTTTCACATCTCCAGCCTACCTGTGAGAACACATTAGAGATCCTTTTCAGCTCTTACTTCAGTGACTTGGGGTGCTGCCTGTGGGGGATTAGCCTGGCAGAATGATATTGTTGGAGTAGTTCTATGACCATTCCTTTTTTTTTTTCTGCTTCTGTGGCATGATATTTATGGTGGTGTTCCTATGACCATTCTTGTAGACAGTCTTTCTCTTACACTTCAACCTAAATATTATGGCAAGTCAATGATTGTGTCAACCTGTGAGAACTTGTTTTTACAAATGAAGTTTCAGCAGAACATTTATTACTTTAGAGGTTAATGCATTTTTGAAAAGAATGTAATTTAAGTATGAGATTTTGACAGATATAAATTATTAATATGCATTAACATTATTAAGGAGAAGAATTAATTGAGATCACTTAAGAGATGTTGAGATGTCCATGTATTTTTGTAACTCTTCCTGTGGCTGTGAGTGTTGTTGAGAATCAAACATAGTGGCAAAGATACCTAACATATTACAGTTCTAACTTTAACATAGTTCTTTAGTCTCATTTAATTCTCAGAATAACCATGTGAGATAGACAAGAAGAAGATAAGGAAATTAGGGCTCAGGAGAGGTTGAATGATTTGAGGACCAACCAAGCCAAGATTGGAGCTCCCTTCCTGAGATCCCAGTACCAGGCTTGTTCCATCACAGTACTTGTACTTGGTTAAAGAATATGCTGAAGTGCCATTTGAACCACTTTTGAAATAATAATTCTTTCAATGTCAGTATACAGGCCAAAACAAATTAAATTTTTGTTTTAAAAAGTAGGAATCTTAACATTTATCCTTATCTTCATCCATGAATATTAACTGAGGATCCACAGGGTGGTTGACACTATAATTGACTAATTTCATGGGAGTTCAGACTTCCCATGAGACAATGATAAAGCAAAATGCTGCTGGTTAAAAGCATAGTAGCAGATATATAGGCAAAAATATTTTTTGTCCTCTGATCAGTGTTGTTTAGTCTTACTGAGCTATGGGTGGGAAGGAGGGGTATGTGTGTGTGTGTGTCTGTGTGTGTCTGTGTATGTGGTGTGATGTGCCATGGAATTTGTCCTTTTATTTGGTGCATCAAAATTGCTGCCTTTTTTCTGTTGCTTTTGTTAATAAAAACTATTGTTGGCACTTCACTGGATACCATGTGCTGATTTTCACACTTGCTTTTAGTACTTGAATCTATCTTATGCATTGTTTTATCACAAAGAAATTTAGTAATTTTATTCTCATTGTATCTGAATGATCAGCTTTGTATGTATGACTTGAGCTTATTATATCCAGTTTTAGAACATGTGTGCCTAGGGAAAAGGTTTTCTTTTTTTTTTTAAAGAGAACAACAGAAGTTAATTATTTTGCTGTATAATGCTGTTTTATTAAGCATTTGGCTTTGGCATTATTCATTGGCATCTGTCATTTCTCTATGCCTGAAGCTTTTTAACTCAGATAATTCATCAGAGGAGCACAATTATTCAACAAGAATCCTCTGTATAAGAACCTGGAGCGTAAACTATTTCAGCTGTCTTTTGGGGTGATGTGGCAGCTTACTGATGACCATCAATACCACCATAATCTCTCCTTGGCTCATGAAATTCAGGACTGGAAGCTTTTCCTTCTTGTAGATATTGCTTGATCATGTTACTTCCATTATTATGAGAAAATGGGTGTGAAAGTGCTTTGAACTTTATTGAATGCTTAGTAAACATGAAAGTATTGCTATTATCATCAGTTATGCTTACCAGAATGCTCACCTTAATAAAGTGAGATTAGCTTGAAAAGGGAGCAAGATCTGCTATCTTTAGTTTTTTGTAAGTTGAGGGAATGTAGTAAGAAAAATCTCAGCTAACAAAGAAATATCTGATCCATTATCTATTTTGTTACTGCTTTATAGGCTTTCAGTACTTGGCAAAGAGGGATGAGATTGAGGAGGGGGAGGGGAATAGAGAGATAAGAAGGAAATAATTTCTCAAGAGACTTTCACTAAGATGTAGTGGGAAGACTGGCTCTTTGTTTCTCTGTCATCCTATTAATCTGTGCTTGTGTTTTTTAGTTTTCATTAGAGTCACTGATTGAAGACTTTCACTAAAATTAAGTTTTTTTGTATAGCAATACAAACTGCTAGTTTTCTAGAGTTTCCTTAATAGCCTGAAATTATTATAGAATAAGGAGAGAGAATCAATTTGGCACTTTACTTAATGTCTTACTTTGCCCAAATGTTTTATGTGCTATAATGTTGTCATAATAACTGTACGAAGAAGAGTCAGTTTTCCCTATTTTATATACTAGAACAAGGAGGCTGCAAGATGATAAATCTATATGTTCAAGGTTATACAACCAGTAAATGGTAGAACTGGTGTTCAAGACTAGGTTTCTCAGAGCCCCTTACCGGGGCTTTTAATCTTGCACCCAGCATACTGACTTTAAAGTTAAATGTTTATGCATTTGACATTTTCAAGGTTCTTTCATGAAGGTAATTTTCTCTGATTTTACTGAGAATTGTGTTGATGAGCTGAAATGATTTGCTTCATTTTTACAAATGAGCTTCAGAGTGTTTTGTCAGTTAAGGTATCTTCTGCTCTAACAGAAAGCCTAAAAATGTTTAATGTTCTGTTTCTCTTCCGTGTAAAGTAAAAAGAAGAAAAAAGCCTTCATATTTATAATTGGTGGAGTTGACTGTTCTCCAGACAGTAACTCTGAGGCACCTAGTTGCCATCCATTTGGTGGTTTCTTCATCTTAAACATGCAGTTTCCAAGACTGAACTGGTAGAAAGGACACAAAGAAGAATGTGATGACAAAGATCATGTCTGTTCTGGTTCTGAGGATAGCCAGCTACCATATGACCCTACTTAACTGCAGAAGGAGTGGGAAGTGTTGGGTTTCCCTGGTGGCTGAGACCGCTCAGAATCTGCCTGCAGTGTGGGAGACCCTGGGTTGGGAAGATTGCCTTGAGAAAGGAATGGCGACCCACTCTGGTATTCTTACCTGGAGAGTTCCATGGACAGAGGAGCCTGGAGGCTACAGTCCATAGGCTCGCAAAGAGTTGAACATGACTGAAGGACTAACGCTTTCACTTCACACTGGCAAGTGTAGTCTCTGGCAGGACAGTGCTGAAGGTTCAGCAGGCACATGACCAGTTTTCTGAGTTTTTGCAGGTAATAGTCTCACCAAATGTATTGCCACTGTATACCAGAATCCTCCAGCTTTCTAGCCTCTGACATTAATTCCTTATTATCCACTGCCTGGCCACAAAGCCAATCACATATATTTTAGGGTTTTTTTTTTTTTTTACCAGCAATACCTCATTTTAAGGAATGTTTTTTTTGTTTGTTTGTTTGTTTTTTTGGTATTGATTGCAACAGACTAATTGCTGTGCCAAATAAACTTTAGAATTGTCATAGTTTAGCACATTAGACTAAGGAATCCCAGGGACAGTAGAGCCTGGTGGGCTGCCGTCTATGGGGTCGCAGAGTCGGACACGACTGAAGCCACTTAGCAGCAGCAGCACATTAGAAGTTTATTTCTAACTCACATACTAGCAACGTGGGACCACAATGGTGTATTTTTGTGTTGGGGGTAGGACATCTTGACATCCATTTTGTCACCTTTAACAGATGCCTTCCATGATCACATGAGCACTGACATCTTGATAGTGGATGGGAGTGTTTTATAGGTGGGTCCAATAGTGATGTCTGTCGCTTCTGCTCATATTCCATTAGTCATAACTAAGCCATATGGCCGCATCTAAGTGGAATGTGTAGTATAGCTATGTGCTCAGAAAAAAGAGGCGATACTTTGGTAAATAGCTTGCTATTTGGTTCCATAAGAAATAATGACTTTCTAAGCATATTTATATTGGCTACATCTATACATTTGACAAAAAACTGTGTGTTCACATGAACTGAAAAAATATTTAAAATATTCCAGTCATTATATAAGCAGAAAAAGAGGTGAAACAGAAAAAAGCTACCTAGGTGTAGCTGGAAGCTACTGTTTCTCATTTGAATGTATAAAATATACTGACATATATGCAAAGCACTAGGCAAACCTGTTTTGATTATATTTACTAATAGTAAAAATTTGACTTTCAGTGTACTGCATACAACTTTGTCATTTGGAGAGGAAGTATCTTTGTAGAACTATGAATGGGTTCTCCAGTGACAGACATCACTCATCTTGAAAATAATCTATATTTGTAACTAGATTAAATTCATTTTATGGAGAATTTATATTCCTGCTGAGTTAAAAAGTGTGGTTTTGATAATATGTACTTTCTATCACAGCATGTCTGACTTTAATTACTTTGTATGGAAAAACATAGACTGAATACATAGCTTTTGTTGTGTTATTAAAATATATTTGAAGACTAAAGTAAAAATAACTGCACTGGCATGCAAATGTTAGCATCAAACCTGAATATGGCTATTATTTTAAGGAAACTAGGGTTAAAAGTATAGACTGAATGCTATATTTTCTTATGTATATCTTAAAAATGCTCCAAGGTTCAAATTTAAAAGGGGAAGTTATGATTAAATTAACTGAAACAACATCCAATTTTAGGAAAATAGTGCTGATATTTTAATGATTTTATTATGAGAATTTATTGTTGGCTCTTTGGTCTAGACATATGGAAAACGGAAAGTCCACACTGAGACTGAGAATACGCTGGACTGAATAAGCCCAAAATATGCCATCTATTCATCTAAAAAATATTTCTTAAAACGTACTTTTTGGCTCATGTTTGCAGCTGGTCAGATATCATTAATCACGTACATTGCACATGCTTAGTCAGTGTAGACTTTCCCTCTTCCACATGTCTAAGCCAAGGAGCCAACAATACATTTATGCATAATCGTGTTTTTTTTTTTTCCTAACAATTTAAAAGTTTATATTGGATAAACTTTATTTGGATATGAATGATCATACCCAAACTGCCCAAAATGGCAAGAACCTTATCTGCTTTAAATATCCATTAACATACTTTCTCTCATGTTTCTCTCTTATTTTGTTGTCTAGAATTTTAGTTTTATATTTTCAAACATGTAAAATAAGTTACGCTTTTGGCAGTCATTAATCAAATATAGCAATAGTAAAAAATAAATTTCATCTTTATATGATCAGTCATATGATAGGGTCATGATTTTTGGCACTTTAGAGCTTATATATGAAGACCATTGCAGCAGTAAAGAATACTCCTCTGCCAGATCTGGGCTTCCCTAGTGGCTCGGATGGTAAAGAATCCACCTGCAATGCAGGAGACCTGGGTTTGATCCCTGGTTTGGAAAGATCCCTTGGAGAAGGGAATGGCTACTCGCTTCAGTATTCTTGCCTGGAGAATTCCATGAACAGAGGAGCCTGGTGGACTACAGTCCATGGGTTGCAAAGACCCGGACATGACTGAGTGATTAACACTTTTTTGTTTTTGTTTTTTTGCCAGATCCAGGTAGAGAAGTCCTAGGGAAGGACTTTGGTCTTCCCAGCTTTGGTCATTCACCCATCCATTGTGCCAAATGGATGAATGGCATGACTGAGTCAGTCTGTTTAGTATGCTGACATTGTGGTCAGCAGGATGGAGGTGGGGTTTGTTACCAAAAGAAGGAAGAAGAGGAGCTGCGTAGATAAAAACAGTTTAACTTTCCCAGATTAGGGAGTGAGTAAAAATTGCTTAATCATGTTCTACTCTCAGCTTCCCTGTACATTCTGAGAAAATATTTGTTTTGTTACTAAGGTTTTGACAGGCTAGATTCTTTCATTTTCCTGTTATTGTAATTTAAAAGCCTAGACATTCTAGAGAATGACCTTTGAAAGGTTACACATGATGGGGATTTCAAGGGGAAAATTTTGGCTTGGCACACCAACCTCCTCACTGTGTTTTGAAATGTAGTACCTCAGGGACGAGGCAAAGAAGGCCAAAACCTCCTTCATGAAGAGATGAACCGCAGGGCCTGGTGTATTCCTGTTTTCATTAAAATGGTAACATACCCATGTGTTTAGTCGGCTATAGGCTATTTCAAATTCTTTTAAACACTGTGAAGTACTGAAATAAATTTCAGTGTTTCTCAGTGTAGCACCAAATAAAGGAGAGAATAAAATGGAGGATATGGAAAAAAAAAAAAAAAACCACTCACGTTCTACATTCTGACTACTATTTGTTATAATCATAAAAAACACATCTGAGCTGTTTCAATTTCTAAGACAAATCACTTTTTAAAGAATAAGCAACTGATATTTCTGCATAGCCTATTTTCTGCAGACCCGACGATGCTACCAAAAACTGAAATAATACTGTATGTGTCTGTGTTTGCATATGCATATGAATTTATTAAACTCCCTTACACATCCTAAATTGTACACATATTCTAAGGATGGCTGTGTCTGATTTGGAGAATAATAAAGCATCAGGTCCCATCACTTCATGGCAAATAGAAGGGGAAAATGTAGAAGCAGGGATGGATTTTATTTCGTTGGGCTCCAAAATCACTGTGGACGGTGACTGCAGCCATAAAATTAAAAGATGCTTGCTCCTTGGAAGAAAAGCTATGACAAACCTAGACAGCATAATAACAAGCAGAGACATTACTTTGCTGACAAAGGTCTCTATAGTCAAAACTATGATTTTTCCAGTAGTTATGTATGGATATGAGTGTTGGACCATAAAGAAGGCTGTGTGCTGAAAAATTGATGCTTTCAAGCTGTGGTTCTGGAGAAGACTCTTATGAGTCCTTGGACAGCTAGAAGTTCAAACCAGTCAATCCTAAAGGAAATCAGTCCTGAATATTCATTGGAAGGACTGATGCTGAAGCTGAAGCTCCAGTACTTTGGCCCCCTGATGCGAAGAGCTGACTCACTTGGAAAGACCCTGATGCTGGGAAAGATTGAGGAGAAGGGAGGGGATGAGAGAGGATGAGATGGTTGGATGGCATCATTGACTCAATGGGTGTGAATTTGAGCAAACTCCGGGAGATGGTGAAGGACGGAGGAGACTGGCATGTTGATATCTATCCCATCCTGTCTCTCTGACCTTTGTTTGCTTCTGCTTGTTGTGAACACACACTACAGTAATGGAGTGGACTTGCTCAGGAGTGTGGAAGGGCAGGTGGAAAATAATGGGGACTGAGAGGGAGAAAATATTGTGTCTAACATGTGGGAAGGGCTTAGTTTTGAGAAAGACCAAAACCCTAACATTTTAAAGCATCTCTTACAAATAATTCTCTTTTCAGTGAGCAACAGTGGCAAGATTAGATGGATAAAGACTGTGTGAATGAAGTAGGATTTGAGTAACTAGTCTTAATTATTTCCCTTCAGATGTTGACCTGCAATATGACATGAAGCAATTTGAAGAAAAATGCTCCTTTCAATAGGTTGTAAAAATTAGAAGATGCTTACTCCTTGGAAGGAAAGTTATGGCCAACCTAGATAGCATATTAAAAACCAGAGACATTACTTTGCCAACAAAGGTCTGACTAGTCAAGGCTACGGTTTTTCCAGTGGTCATGTATGGATGTGAAAGTTGGACTGTGAAGAAAGCTGAGCACCGAAGAATTGATGCTTTTGAACTGTGGTGTTGGAAGAGACTCTTGAGAGTCCCTTGGACTGCAAGGAGATCCAACCAGTCCATCCTAAAGGAGATCAAGTCCTGAATATGCATTGGAAGGACTGATGTTGAAGCCGAAACTCCAATACTTTGGCCACCTGATATGAAGAGCTGACTCATTTGAAAAGACCCTGATGCTGGGAAAGACTGAGGGCAGGAGGAGAAGGGGATGACAGAGGATGAGATGGTTGGATGGCATCACCAACTCGATGGACATGGGTTTGGGTGGACTCTGGGAGTTGGTGATGGACAGGTGGGCCTGGTGTACTGCAGTGCACGGGGTCGTGAAGAGTCCGACATGACTGAGTGACTGAACTGAACTGTCCTGAATCAGCCATCACTTAAAGGTAATTTTTCTGAATAAATATTTATCACAATTATGTTTTTACATATCTCTCATAAAAGAATAGTATGGAAGTGTCTTGACTGAGTTTTGTTTTTTTTTCCCCAGAAAAATAAACCTGCATCACTTCTTGACTCTTTCTTCTAAGATTAAACCCAAATTTATATCCAGGAGTCTAAAGTCCTGTAATCCAAACACATTACAATCACTGCTGGAGTACAGGTTTGTTTTTATGACAGGAATTTAGATAACCACAACTTTTCAACTGAAACCTAGTGTTCACTCATTATAATAGTATAGGATTTATTGGATACGTACAATAATATACTGTCAAAATGGAAACCTCTGGGTGATAAATGCTTCTAGATGCTTCCTTGATGGCTCAGTGGTAAAGAATCCGCCTGCCAATGCAGGAGACACAGGTTCAATCCCTGGTCCAGGAAGACCGCACATGCCATGGAGCAACTAGAGCTTGTGTACCACAACTCCTGGCCCGAGCTGGAGAGCCCAAGAGCTGCGGCTGCCGAAGCCCGAGCACCCCCAGAGTCTACGCTCTGCGACAAGAAAAGCCACCACAACGAGAAGCCCGTGAACCACAGCAGAGGGGAGACCCCACTCACAGCAACTGAAGAAAGCCCTCACAGCAGTGGCAACCCAGCAGAGAAATAAATAAATAGATAAAATGTTTCAAGAAAGCTTCTATGTAACATTTTGAATAGTTGTCAATAGGCATCCTGATTTCTCAACCAGTGTACCCAAAACTATTCCATCTTCAAAGTTTGGGTGGGATTTTTATTTATATAGGTCTTGGGGGACAGTTGTACTAGGACAGCTAATTGAATGAGCAGAATGACTGGATTCTGTTTATGAAATTACTCAAACCAAGACTGTCGATTTAAGTTTGGATTATATAGAACAAAGTCTGACTAATATGGAGAAAGGTGATCTTGGGTACCAAGAGTAGGCTATAGCTTATAGTATAGACCAAAACCTATGGAATAGACTAGGAGTTGACATGTGGCAGTTAAATGTCCTATAGGATCATTATGTGTATTGTAGGGAGACTGCTGTGTGACCTTGGGCAAGGTACTTAACCTCTCTGTGCTTCAGTTTTTTTGTCTATAAACAAGGATGCAGTGTTAATGTGAGGACTTACTGAAATGTGCTTAGCAGAGGCCCTGGCACACAAGGAGCCCCTCAGAAACGGGCGGCTCTTTCATTCTTCTTTCTAGTGTTATCTAGTGTTATCGCCACCCTCATTCTGGCAACAACTGAACCCGGACAAGACAGTGTCTTTACAGAGCAAATTCATATCTGTGTCTGGCCACCTAGACATTCATTGGGCCAAAAATTTTAGCTTTAGGGCCCTGATGGGTCAATGGACTTATCTCTAACCACAGCTCCCTCCTCTACTCTTGACAAGACAATTTGTAAACGAAGGAAAACAGAGTTCCTCCATGTTTACAAAGTAATATAAGATGGTTACATTAGCAACAGCGTGAAACTTCCTCTCTCTTGCCCAGGAGGTGTCTCCCGCCAGTTTTTGTTCCAAAGCAAGGGGAGAGGAGCCTCAGTCTTACCTGGAGGGCTTGATGAAGTTTATCAGCAAAATACAGGGGTGTGTTCCGAATCACCAAGGCTGGAAGCAAAGAGGCAAAGATGGAGAGAGACCACCGCCATTCTACAGGAGATCTCTGCCCCATGGGTGCCAAGCAGACCGCTTACCTAGGTTGAGCAGAGCCACGCAGGCGGCTCCATGGAAACGGGCCCGGACAGTCTTCTCCAACTCATGCCCTGTGTACCGCTGGTACTGGTTCAACACTGTGGTGCACACAGGAGGGAGTTAGAAAAATAAGTGGGGAAGGGTGTGGTTATCCCAGAGAAGGATGAGCCCTCCCCACCTTCCTCAGCCAGAACTCATCATTAGAACAAGCTGCGGAGACGAGAAGACTCCTGTGTACCTCTGATGAGGTGTTCGGGATTGCGCTGGGTGAAGACAAGGACCCACGTCCTCTCTGTGCTGGGTCCTTCAGCCTGCTTTAATGCCTGGGAGCAGGGAGTAAATCAGAATCACTTCTTGGGGGATTGGGGAGCCACGGTTATGGTGTTCCCAGAATCCATAAACATGGAAAAGCTCATTTTAACCTATAAATTAGTTGCATTTATTTATCTGTGTAACACAGCATGCAGGACCTTAGTTCTGCAACCAGGGATCGAACCTATGTCCCGTGCCATGGAAGGAATTAAATAGTCCCCAAATGCCCATGAGAAGAGAATGTGTGAGTTCAGGAGTCAGAGGCCAGATGAGTGGAAAAAGCTTCATGTGTGACATTACCTGATGCCCCATGTCCCCCTTACGTCACTGAGGATTCCTTCCCCAGGCAAGGACAGTTTTGCAGGACAAGTGGGTACACAGGTCACCGGCTCTAAGATACAGTGTCTTATGTGCACGACAGTGCAAGCTCCCCCGCTCCTTGCTCACCTGGACGTCCTGTGCAGCCAGGTTATAGTCAATGATTCCAGTGTAGGCCTCGCGGCCCCCCTAGGAGGAAAAACTCTCAGGAGGACTCTTTGGAGGGCAGTTTTTTATCACCAGACCAACAAACCAAGCCTTGGTCTTCCCCAGAAGCCCTCTCCTGTTCATTACACCACAGAGGGGTGCTCCCCAGTGGGGTATCTCCCTTCAGCCCAGACCAGTCCCCCATACCTTGGCCAGGGCCAGGAGCAAGTCCCGCAAGATGCCCCTGGTCTCAGACTTGATGTCCTCCGCAGCGTCTACTTGGAAATCTGGGACGGGAGAAGAAGCTCTCTGAATCCTCCTGATTTTTCCCAATGAGGATACCTCCAGGACCTGTCAGACGCCTGTGCCCTTCAATCCCGCCATCCCAGCTTGGTGGCCGCTGGTTCCCAGGAAGGAAGGCAGAAGCACCGCCGCGGCCACCCTGAAAGCAGCTCTAAGCCACGAGTGACCTGTGCGCTGTGGGGCTGTGCCCTGTGGGGCACGATGCCAGATTGCTTGGGGAGGGAGGCAATCAGTTACGCAGGTGGTGGCCAGACGGTGAAAAGAGGATGGTGGCGCCCATATCGTGAAGCAAGATGGCTAGGGCCGGTTCCCCTCCTTGGAAGTGAGGCAAGGGGATGAGGGAGGTAGCATGTAAAGAAAGGGAGAAAAGGAAGGGGAAAAGAGAAGCAGGAAGGAAAAGGGATAAGAGAGGGGTTAAGAAAATTGGCCGAGGGACTTCCTGGGAGGTCCAGCAGTTGACGCCACACTTTCATTGCAGGGCACACTGGTTCCATCCATGGTTGAGGAACCAAAATCCCACATGCCCGGGATCTTTGGGCATGGCCAAAAAGTTAAAAAAAAAAAAAAAAAAAAAAAAATAGGCTGAGGTG